>VZRO01000584.1:67190-82058 GCA_013397915.1 Daphoenositta chrysoptera | reverse complement strand
GATGGGATGGGATGGGATGGGATGGGATGGGATGGGATGGGATGAGCAGACACCTTTACTCATGGGCAGCACTGCTCAGCTGTGCCCTGGGACAGGTCAAGCAGAGCCCAGTGCTGACAGAGCCTGGAGCACGGGGTGTGGGAATATCTTCCCAATGGGCGTCCCCTGCCACCACCCTCCTGCTATGGACCACCCCCGCAGGGGGAAATGCCAGCACATTTCTGGGGCTGTGCAATCCCCAGAAATCAGGGTTGGGGCTTTGTCCCACACATCTCCTGGGGTTTGGCAGAGGGAGGGACCCTTTTCCCCTCCGCCTGAGCTGGGGGACAGGCGCAGATGGTGGCAGGGGACACGTGCAGTGTCCTGCAGCCCCATGGTTATGCTGAGGACAGGGTGGTGACCATGACCTGGCAGCAGCAGAGCCACAGGCACTTCCATGAACTATCCAAATGGGAATACAGCCTACCCAGGAGCTGGGCTGCTCACCATGAGAGGACCAGTGGGGCACAGTCCGAGGCCAAGCCCTGAGGAGGAGCCAGTGCTGTGTCCAGCTTTCCTTTGAGAAGATGCTGCAGGGACAATCCCGGTGTGAGAGCACTGTGGCTGTTTCTGTCCATGTTTGTGGATGTGCCACTGGGCTGCTCCTCCTTCCCAGCAGGAGCAGGAGCACAAGGTTCCCATGGCCAGGCTGTTGCCACCACCCTGTCACCCTCCACTGGGACCACAGTGGGCAGAGGAGCTGGGTACAAGCACAGACACCAGTGCTGGCACCATGACAGCCTCTTGCATTCAGCATTCAAGGCCCAGCCAGGAGTGGGTTTCTCTCCTTTCCAGGTGCCTGTTTGGGCCCCTGGTGTCTGTTCTGCTGGGTTTGGGAAGGTCCCAGGGCATTAACATGGGGAACCTTCTTTGGTCCTGAGCTGACTCCACAACTCCCTGCAGGAGAGGCAGCTCAGGCACCCTGGGCAGTTCTCTGTGCCTCCTCCTTCCTGGAAATCCTGGCAGAAAACTCACGTAACCTCAGATGCTCTGTGATACCCCTAGACACCTGTTTGGAGCAACCTGGTCTTGTGGAAGGTGTCCCTGCCCATGGCAGGGGGTTGGAGCTGATGATCCTTGAGGTCCTTTCTGATCCAAACCATTCTATGGTTCTTTAATTTTGTGTTTTTGAGCTTGGGGGTCTCCAAGCATAATTTATTCAAGACAAATGTGCCAGCAGTGTCAGCAGTGCTGGTGCAGGGCAGGTCAGCTGTGCCAGGTGTGGAAGCGGAGGATGCCCACAGCACCTGCCCTCCCATCTCTTTGGATGGAGGTGCAGCATTGGCAGCTTCCTTGGCTGTTTTTTTTAGGCTGCCATCAACACCTGTCCATAAACTGAGCTCAACAACCATAGCTAAGAAGGTTTCCCCACCTTCCTGGCCTTTATTGCTCCTCCCCTGCTAGGAGGAATCTCCAAGGACCAATCCACCCTCACATGGACAGCTTAAAATTAGACACTGACGTCTGAGATAGTTGCTCTGGGTTTCTTTCATAGCCAGAGGAGAAAAATAAACTGCCCATCATGTGGTCCAGCCCATGGCCAGGCAGAGGTGGATGGAGGGGCAAATGAAGTTTTCTATTCCTAGTGCTGGCTGAGGAGGTGCAGATTAAGACAAGGAATGCTCAGGCACAGGAGAGTGGCCCGGACCTCACCCTTTATCTTCTGGGACAGCACGGGCACAGAACCCCCACTCTGAAACTGCCCTGCAAAGGAACAATCTTCTTTCTTTCTAGGAGGCCAGGCCAGCTCTTTTTGTTGGCAACCAACACATTCCTTGTGTCTCTGACAGGAGCTGAAACTGCAGCCAGCCCAGCAAAGGAGGTGAAACCACAGCAGCTCTGCAGTGCTCCTGCAGCTTCTGCTGTGCCTGAGGGGCTCCCACCACTGCAGTGCTGCCAGCTCCTCTCTTGCCATCCCCATTCCTCTGAGATTCCCTCCTCCTGCAGTCATTACCCTTCCCAGGATATTTGCTTTCTTTTATTTGCAAGCGGAAGTCTTCAGAGAAAAGCTTGGCACTCTCAGCACCACCGTTGTGCTGCAGGGTCATGCATCTTTATGGCCAGGATTAAGAGACTTCTCTGTAAATCCTGAGTGCTCTGACTCATGTTCATTGTGCTCATCCTCCACGGCAACCCTTCGAACTGCATTTTCTTGGCAATTTGTGGCTGCTTTCCCTATCTCTGGTCAGACACAGCAGTGCAAAGAGAGGCTAGGTAACAAAGGAAGCTTCCCCTGATTGTCCAGCCCTGCCTCTCCTGGGGCTCTGAGCCAGCACTGAAACGAGAGCTGGAAATTGGGAACTGGTGCCAGTAGCCACAAAAGGCAATGAAAAGGAGACAGCTTGTTCCCCAAACAAGGAATACCATGAATTCATCCTGGTGTCAAGGGATAAGAGGAATTCGTAACTTCTGTCGGGCAACACCAGGAAACACAACTCATAACAGACTCTGGGAAGGTGAGTGCTCGGCCTGGCTCAGCACAGGGAGATGGTATCAGTGAAACCTACAGTGAGGAGAGAGCCCTGGGAGCAGCTGGGTGTTTAATTCCCATTTATGTGCAGGCTCTTGCACGTGCCCAGGGCTGAGGCTCACACTCAGCAGGGCCTTTTCCCACAGACAGGGTTTGTGGTGCTCCTGGAGCACATCCAGGCCCAGCTGGAGCCTCAGGCTGGAGCTCTGCAGGGTGGCCAGGACAGCCCCTGTGCCATCTCTACCTAATGCACAGATGGATATTTCTGCTCAGGGATGGTCTAGGATTCAACAGGAGGCTCATTTTGCATGTGAGAGCATTGCAATGGGGCCATCAGCCCAAATATCTGCACACTCCAGCTTTTGAAGTGCTTCTGGTGAGATCCCAGGTTGTCAGGAGCAGCACCAGTGCCCAGCTGTGAAGACAGAGCTGTTGGAGCTGCTGCAGTGCCCAGGGCAGCGGCCTGGCCGGTTCTCCTCTGCGGACACACAAACCACTCTGTCAGCGCCAGTTCTGCTCTTTGGGCCAGGCCCACAAGAGCTGCTTCGTGTGCCCAGAGCTAACTCAGATCTCTTCAGTCACACTCTCAGTCATTCTCAGTCATTCATGGCTTTCTGGGCTGCTTCATTTTACTCCTCTCTATAAAAATCGCAGGTTCTCAGATGCTGAACTTGACCCTGAACACACCCACATCAGGGTAGAAATTGCAGAAAACCCACACTGACTTCAATCTCCTCTTTTGTGTCCAAGTGGAAACAAGTAGAAAGAAGCTTGAAATGAATGGTCCAAATTCCAAATTTCCGGGTGTTCTGTCAGGGTAAGGCTGATCATGGGGCTGTTGCTGATTACCTGGGCTGGCATGCTGAGCTCTCCAGTTCTGCCTGGCTGGTGTTAAAGAGCTTGAGACTGAAGAGTGACTGAGCCTTGAATAAGAGAGACAAATCAGAGAACTGGGCGTGAGGACAATTCAGATTTTAGTGCTGTTCAGCATCTCAGGCTAAGCCTGGACTTCATTGCTCTGTCACAAAAAAGGGATTGCAGATAATGAGCTAATAACACTTCACCCTCCCGGCCTGCTTTGCATCTTCAAAGCCTCCACAAGAACAAATAATTAACTGTCCAGAGCACAAGCTCATAACTAAGAGCTGAGAAACCAAGTGAGTCAATGTGCTTGCGACAGCTCTTTGCAGTTTTCAGTAAAAACTCATTTTGCAGGAAGGGCTTTACTGGCCCAACTGGTCGCCCCAATCCACATTCCAGGGACAGACCCAGCCCAGGAGAAGCCCCACCAACTTCAAAAGAGCAACACCTCGACAGGAATGCCCCAAACCCAACCGTGTGGCTTCCTCCTTTTAATTTGCAGGCGCGGGCTGAAACTGCTGAGCTCACATCCCTGCGTTCAGCTCGGCTCCAGGGAGGGGGCCAGGCACATCCCGCTGCACAAGTGAGGCTCTGGCTGCAAGCAGCCTCTGCCCAGGACTGTTAATTCCAAATGAACTCCGTTCCAGTGTCTGTTAGTGCAGAATTAGCTTTCCTTAGCAAAACTGTGGGTGTTACAAACTCAACCTTGGAGCTGCACCTCCAGCTCAAGGGGCTGTGTTCTTATTCCTTGCTTTGGGCAAATTCTTAAATTCCACAGGAGTGTGACTTCTCTTGCAGGTGCTTGGCTTTTGGGGAACGTAGGTCACATTTACCTGGGCAAAATAGAGATGAGAACATTGGTTTTTTACATGGATAAATGAAGCCAGACCCTCAGCCCTACAGAAGAATTCAGAGATTTCAGGCCAAGAATTTTGTCTTGGAGATTCCTGCCTAGCTGTGTGTATTTCTGCCAGAAAACATCCCCGCTGTCTCTGAGGCAGAACCTCGAATTATTATTCCAAATTAAACCCAGTTTCCCCAGACTCCCAGCAAATTCCAGCCCACAGACTGTGGGGGATTGCTGGGGAGGAAACACAGCTGTGGGGCTTGCTCAAGGACAGGAGCCTTTCCAAGGGAGATGCCCGGTTCCAGGACACCTTTCAGGGATGCCAGGCCCCATCTCACAACCTCCAGTCCCAGGGGTGCTGGATTTCCACATAGAACTCCTGGCTGGAGCATGGGCGTCCATCCCACCAGGCTGGACAATGCTGGGGACCCTGCCATGATGCTCTTGCTCTGCTCTCTGAGGAACTGGAAAGCCCCAGGCAGAGCTGCAGCTTCCCTTGGAGGACTCAGGCGTCTCAGAGGAACCTTTCTGCACCTGTAACCCTCCCACCCTGAGGCAGAACTTATGGGCCCAGTGCTTTTCCATGGAGCACCAGCACAGATTGCCAAAATATCTGTCTCAGACATTGGGGTCTGGAACCTACAGGAGAGTTTTGTGCCTGTGAGAACCTGGTTCTTCAGGAACCCTCCAGGGATGAGTTTTATGCTGTACCCACCTGCCTGGAGCCCCCCTGGCTCCTCACCTGCTTCATGGGCAGAAGCCTTGGGGACATTTGCATCAGTTTTCCTTCTTCCCAAAAGAGAAGCTCTTCCTTCCTTCTGAGCTGTTTGTGGGTTTGTGTCCCAGGGGCCTTCAGGCTGCAATTGGGATTCAAGAAATGCCAACAATTTCCAGAATTCTTTAGTTGCTCTTCCCAGTGATGCTGTTTGGAGGCTGCAGTTAATCACAGGGCTCAGGGACATCCAGGACTGATTGCCCCATCCAGCAAACACTCAGGAGCTGGTTCCCGTCCTACCTCAGTGTGCTCCTGCCAGCCAGGACTCCGTGCTGGCTCTGCCCTGCCAGTCACACAGCACTGAATCACCCTCGGGAGATGTTTATCTTTACCCACTGCCAGGAGAGCCCTGGAACTGAAATCAGGCCATGAGTGGATCTGCTAAGAGAGTTGGGAGCTGGGATGAACCTGAACCTCCTGTGCCTGATCTGTGGCTGGAGAAGTGGCAGGTTGAGCCCTGCAGGGAACTGAGGGTATCCAGGGATCAGTTCCAGTCGGGAGCCCAGGAATGCTCAGAGCTCCTCCACGCTGAGCCTGCTCCATCTTGGTGCAGCCAGCCCAGCGTGGCAGCCTTGGGGTTGTGCTCTGGGCAGTGGGGAGGGACATGGGGAGATCCCCGAGGGGCTCAGCCTGAGGGACTAGACCTGTCCTCCTCCAGCACCCAGAAATGCTTCTGAGTCTTTGCCAGCATGATTCTCACTGTAATTACACCAAAGGCTTTGAAACAAAACAAAAACCCAGAGGTGGAAAACCTCTCAAAGCCAAATGTTCCTTTTCCAGGACATGCTGGTCCAAAAATTTAAGAATTTGAGAATGACAGGACTTAGTTGATTTTAATATAAGGTAATTTTCATATTCAGTTGAAGTTGATATTCTGGTGAATTCCGTGTCCTCTCAGTTTTCTCTGAGGTGTGGCAGGCACCGCTGGGGCAGGGACAGCCCGTGTGGCACAGCTGTTGCCACACCACGTGAAAAGTGCCCATAATTGCTCTATTTTTACAGCTAATCAGCAGCATCTGATTCACAGGAGACATCAAAGCGTTTCCCTGAATCAAAGTGTTCCCTCTTTGTCATGATATCAGTCGGATCTGTTGCTCTGCCAAGGCACAGCTGTGTTTGTTGACACGGGCAGATAAAAGGTGTGAGTGGCTTACAGCCCTTCCCACACCTGGAGCAGCCAGGAGAGCACGGGATGGAGCCCTTTCAGTCCCGTGGGTGCCACAACCAGCGTGGCCCTGAGCCTGAAGCGCTGGATTTACAGACTGGGGGACACCTCAGGGTGGCCTTTTGATACCTACGGGGGGCTTGTACAAAAGAGGAAGAGCAGCTTCTTACCCAGACAGACAGTGACAGGACAAGGGCAACAGTTCCACACTATAAGAGCAGAGGTCTAGATTGGATATTAGGAAGGAATTGTTCCCTGTGAGTGTGGGCAGGCCCTGGCACAGGGTGCCCAGAGAAGCTGTGGCTGCCCCTGGATCCCTGGAATTGTCCAAGGCCAGGTTGGACAGGGCTTGGAGCACCCTGGGACAGTGGAAGGTGTCCCTGCCCATGGAGGAGGGGGAATAGGATGAGCTTTAAGATCCCCTCCAACGCAAACCTTTCTGGGATTGAGTGATAAACCAGCACCTCACAAAGACAGGACTGAGTGCTGCAGTTTTTAACCCCATCTCAGCTGAGTTAAAAACCAGAGCTCAAAGCCATGTTTGTATCAGACAAGGACATGAACTTGAATTTTCCACCTCACCAGCAGGTGCTGCACTCTCTGAGCTGACAGATAAGGGATGCTTTCCGGTCCTCTACTGCTCTGCCCTCCTCCTCTTTGTGTACAGGTTAAGGCTCAGGTTTGGAGGCAAACTGGGATAAAGCCCCTCTGCTCTGAGCAGTGCTGAGGCTGCAGCAGCCCCAGAGAGCAGGTAGGGCTGAGGGAGGTGTGGTGGCACCTCGGGACAAAGGTCAGGCACTTCAGTCACCTGCAGCAGAGCAGCTTCTTGCATATTCATTTCTCACAGCAGGACATCCAAAGCGGATTGCTGTGTAATGAGGATTTTCCCTGGCTCGGGTCATGTTAGGTCTGAAGGCAAAGCCTGTGAGTTCACACCTGGGCATTTCCATCTCCTTCAGCTTCCAACACACGTCAGCTGTGGAGCAGAGCACACAGTTCTTGCAGAGGGTGCAGGACCCTGCTTTGGCTACTGAAATCCCACCCTTCACTGAATGTGCTCATGGAGGGGTCTTTGGCCATCAACAGACCTGGGACCTAAGAGCTTCCAGCAGAGAGACCCAAACTAAACCTGAGCGCTGCACGCACATCCTGCAGCGCAGCCCACCTGCACCTCTGACGTGGCCCGTGCAGTGCCCCTGCGGGCCCACCCTGCTGCCAGCACAGCCCGGGCCCTCGGCTGCAGCCCCCGGTGTCTGTGAGTGGGTGACACCCAAAACCACGTGCCCTGGCTCTGTGACAGCCCATCCACCAGCAGTGCCTCGGAAAGGCCATGGGGACGGCCCCCCTGTGCCCCCTGTACCCCCTGCACCCCATGTGCCCCCTGCACTACCTGTGCCCCGTGCTACTGTTCCACCTCCCCCTGTGGAGGGGTTCCACAGGGACTGGTACTGGGAGATCTGTGTGTGTGCAGGTGTCTCTGTGTGTGTGTCTCTGTGTGCTGTCTGTCTGTCTGTGTCTGTGTGTGTGTCTGTGCAGGGCAGCTCAGAGCCGGAGGTGCCAGCAGAGCGCAGCAGGGATGCCCTGCAGATCGGTGCCCTTAGAAGGGCAAGGGTGGGCTCTGAGCGCTGTCCCTGTGGGGTTTCCCAGAGGTGACACCCTGGGGACTGCTAAAGGCTCCTGCCTCACACCCACTGCTCTGGCAGGGCCTCGTGAGCTGCTCAGCCAGGTGAGTCCCCTCTCCATGGGGTGAGTCCCCTCTCCACGGGGTGAGTCCCCTCTCCATGGGGTGAGTCCCCTCTCAATGGGTGAGTCCCATCTTCATGGGGTGAGTCCCGTCTTCATGGGGTGAATCCCCTCTCCGTGGGGTGAGTCCCCTCTCTGTGGGATGAGTCCCCTCTCCATGGGGTGTATCCCCTCTCCATGGGGTGAGTCCCCTCTCCATGGGGTGAGTTGCCTCTCCATGGGTTGTGTCCCCTCTCCATGGGGTGAGTCTCCTCTCCATGGGGTGAGTCCCCTCTCCATGGGCTGTGTCCCCTCTCCATGGGGTGAGTCCCCTCTCCATGGGGTGAGTCTCCTCTCCATGTGCCTTTGGGAGGGGCTTGGCTTGGGAGCTGGGGCTGAGCAGGACTGATTCCCTGCAGCGCTCCAAACGTCCCTGTGCCGTCCCTTGCCTGTGACTGCAGAGCCACCACTGCAGGGATCACTCTGGGGCTCAGCACCAGGTCAGGCCCACAGGGCAGCACCACCTGCACCAGTCAGGGACCTCAGGGATCCCATGCCGGGCAAAGGGCGGGTCCAGCTCCAGGCAGGACTCAACCCCTCGGTGCTCCTGCCAAGGCTGCTGCCCTTCGCTGAGGAGCAGAGTTTACACCCAGGCCCCACGCTGAAACCAGGGCGTGAGAGCACACGCACAGGCAGTGATTCACACATCACCAGGAAGCTCATTTTCCTTCCACCAAGTGCCAATAAAATGCTGCTTCCAGAGAGCAGCCAAAGCCTCTTCCTTCCATCCCAGAGCATCGCTGCCTGCTGTGTCAGTGGGGCTGGTCTTACGGACACGGGGCATTGCGTCCATGCCAAACCCAAACCGTGCTTGGGGTGCATTAAAGTCTTCATTGGTGACTTAACACATCTGTGGAATCAGCAGAAACCATGGGTGACTTTAACCAGTTAAAGACCATTAATTGAGACCTGTGAATTAGATGCTACGGGCAGTGATTTACAGGGCTAACACTCAATGAAACTGGAAGTTTTATAGGGCATTTAAAAACAATCATGAGAAACTTGCAAGCGTCAGATGTTTGCAGGAACAAACGGAATTGCCCTGCAGGGGCTGTGTGAGGAGGCCATGGCACAGCAACACCAGGACTTGGGGCTCTGAGGGAGAGGGCTCCACGTCTCCAAGGTGTTTCAAGTTCAGCTTTTAAATCCTTTCTGTCTTTTAATCTACAGGTGCTTGTTGGACCTGACCTGCAAGAAATCCAAGGTTGTACTTCTCAATTTTCTGCAGGTTTTGGTTGTCATTTGGCCTTGACTCGAGCTGGAGGCTGGGCACCCACTGCTTTACGTGGGGACAGTGGCACTGTGGATCAGGGCAACACAGGCACCCTGTATATGAATTCATGGGTGCTGGAAGCTGTGAATCCCACAGGACACTCCAAAGGACGGGCAATGCCGGCTGCCTGCAGCGATGGCATCCAGTGCCACCTGTCCCGTGCTGCCCTGCACACCCTGGATGGCACCAAAACCCAGACCTGGGGAGTGGAGACTGTGCTAGCCCCGATCCACCCTGGGCACAGGAGTGCGTGTTATCCTGCAGTGCTCTCCCCCCTCCAGCCCCACAGGACCCAGGTTCCCCATTCTGCACCAGGAATGGGGCTGATGGGCTCCCCAGGGAGACAGGCAGGAGAGGCAGAGCAGCCAACCCACCCACCCAGGATGTGCCTGAGGGGGAAACAATGCCCCAACATCTCCCTGCTTGAGCAGGGAGGTGGGACTCTCCTGAGTTGGAAGGGATGCACAAGGATCATCAAATCCAACCCCTGACCCTGCACAGACACCCCAACAATCCCACCCTATGCCTGGGAGCGTTGTCCAAACACTCCCGGAGCTCTGGCAGCCTCGGGGCCTTGCCCATTCCCTGGGGAGCCTGGGCAGTGCCCAGCACCCTCTGGGGGAAGAACCTTTCCCTGATCTCCAGCCTGAGCCTGCCCTGACACAGCTCCATCCTAGTGAACCTCCCTCGGCCCCTCCCAACCTTCACCATTGCATGATCTGCCATCTCTGAGCTAGGGGTGAGGGGATCCCTCACTCTGTGCCCCAACTGATGGGATGTGAGGGGCCCCACATTCCATCTGGTGAGACCCTGAGGCCCTGGCGGCATTCCAGCTTCAAGAGCTTCTTCTCCATTGTCCCACAGGGTCTGTGGGCCACTGCAGCCCCACCCTGGCCCATAATGCTGTAAATGTGGGCACTTGCAAGACCCTGGTTCCTTGGGACATGCATTAGCCAGATGGCCCCAGGACAGCAATCCCAACATCTCCTGTGCTGCCCAGAGCAGCCCCAGACAACGGGAGCTGGCCAAAGCCATGAGCAGTGGATAACAGGAGCTGGCCAAAGCCACGAGCAGGCATCTCCTGTGGATAACGGGAGCTGGCCAAAGCCATGAGCAGTGGATAACAGGAGATGGCCAAAGCCACGAGCAGGCATCTCCTGTGGATAACAGGAGCTGGCCAAAGCCACGAGCAGGCATCTCCTGTGGATAACGGGAGCTGGCCAAAGCCACGAGCAGGCATCTCCTGTGGATAACGGGAGCTGGCCAAAGCCACGAGCAGGCATCTCCTGTGGATAACGGGAGCTGGCCAAAGCCATGAGCTGTGGATAACAGGAGCTGGCCAAAGCCACGAGCAGGCATCTCCTGTGGATAACAGGAGCTGGCCAAAGCCACGAGCAGGCATCTCCTGTGGATAACAGGAGCTGGCCAAAGCCACGAGCAGGCAGTTGCTGTGTGTGGGTGCAGTGGCAGCACCAGGCTCTGCAATATTTCACTGTGGCTTTGCTCTGGGTCTTGAGGCAGAGAGGAGCACGAGGCTGCTTCACTCCCAGCGCTGCTTTAGCACAAGCACGGCCTGAAACATCACCCCAGGATTTATCAGCACCTTCTCAGTATCAAATACATCCTCGCTCACATCCATTCCGCCCCATGGCGACAGTGGGACCCTGAGGAGCACCCTGGCATGGGAATGCATCAACAGACCACGAGCTGCAGGTTTGTGAGCCCTGGCACTAGTCTGCTGCAGGCTGGGCTCCTCAGCAGTGCTGGGACACCCGTGCTGGACACTGTGGGAGGAGGATTTGCACCCTGGGCTGGCAGCAGCCTCTGGAGCTTTGAACTCCTGCCAGGACATTGGCACCACCTTGGGGAGGGCACAGGGTGCCACACAAGCCCTGCGCTGCAGCCACCAGCACACAGCAAACTGCAGCTCCTGCCAGTGTCTCCACTGAGGAGCCCAGGGCTCCTGGCAGCCTGCACTGCACAGACCCTGTGGGACACAGCCTGATCCCGGTGCTTGGGCTGAGACTCCAGAACTCCTTGAGCATGCACTGTTCCCATGAGCTGTGCTCCAGAGAGGCGCTGCACAAGGGGCTGCTCCTCAAAGGACCACAGGATGGAGCTGGACTCGATGATCCTTGTGGGTCCCTTCCAACGCAGGGCATTTCATGACTCCCTATGTCCACGTCCTACGGCAGAGGTGCCGCTCCTCTACAGCCTGTCAGGGAATGTTTTACCTCACAGCTCCTGGGACGGGTCCGTGCTAGGGAAGGGCAGAGCTCCCTACCCCTCACACCACAGGCAGTGCCTTCATCTGGTGAAGTGAGTGAGTGCCAGTGAGACCACACAGAAGAGCTGGAGGACAGCAGAGCACTGCAAACATGGAATCACTGAATCATGGAATGGGTTGGGTTGGAAGGGATCTTAGAGCTCATCCCGTTCCACCGCCTGCCTGGGCAGGGACACCTTCCACAGACCAGGTTGCTCAGATCTCCACAAAAAACCACTTCAAGGCTATGAACCCCCTGCACGACCCTCCCCAAGCTGCTCCTGGAGTCCCTCACTCTGGGCTCAGCAGTGGGGACATTCCCTGCTCTGTTGTGCAACCCCAGACTCACCCATGCTCCCCTGGCAGGTGGGGACAGCTGCACACCACAGAATCTTGGAATGCCCTGAGCTTGAAGGGATTCACAAGGATCACATCCAGCCCCTGGCCCTGCACAGACACCCCAACAATCCCACGCTGTGCATCCCTGAGAGCAGTGTCCAAACGCTCCTGGAGCTCTGGCAGCCTCTGGGGCTGTGCCCATTCATTCCCTGGGGAGCCTGGGCAGTGCCCAGCACCCTCTGGGGGAAGAACCTTTCCCTGATCTCCAGCCTGAGCCTGCCCTGACACAGTTCCTGCCCTTCCCTGGGTCCTGTCCCTGCTCACAGAGAGCAGAGATCGGAGCTGCCCCTCGGGAGGAGCTGCAGCCCCTGGAGAGGGGTCCGGGGCAGAGCTGCTCCCCAGCACCAGCACAGAACCCGTGCCACGCTCCAGCCAACCTCGGCCCAACCTCCTGAACCCCTGCAACCACCCCACAGCCCGTGCAACACCTGGGATGTTCCCAGCACCCTGAGAGACCCCAATGAACACCCCCGGCTGCTCCGCCGTGTCCCAGGGGATTGCAGCACCCTGCTGCCACTCTGCCGTTCCCGAGCACGGCAGCAGCGCGCTGGGAGTGGGAATGCCCGGGCCGGGATGGGCGGGGGCCGGGGGAGGGTCGGGCCGGGCTGGGCGCTGACTCAGCTGCGGAGCCCGGCGGTGCCAGCGCGCAGCGGGCGCACGGAGGGAGGTGCCGGGCTGCTTCGGGCCCGGCGCAAGGATTCGGGCTGAAGCCGGGCCGGGAGCTGCCGGGACAGGCAGCGCTGTGGGAAGCAGGGAGTGCCCGGGTACCCCCGCCCTGGGCGCTGCCAGCCCCAGGGACGGGCAGAGCGGCTGCGGGGCTGCTCTGCGGCACCGGCACGGCCCTGCCTCCGCCTGCCGGAAAAGTTGGGAGAATGGACCTTGAGAGCCTGCGAAAGGGGATATTTTTTTTCCAAGGCAGACGAAGCTGACTGCCCCGAGCTCTCCTGTCTCCTGTTGCCGTGCATCAGGCAGGGTGGGAATGTCACTTGCTGGACCATCACTCTGGATATTTCATGTCCCAGCTCTGCCACCATACCCAGCTCTACCCTTTGCCCTCCACACCTCGGTTTTGAGGAGGGAGGTGGTGGGGAGCTGGTTGTCCTCCACTTGTGCCTCACTGATTTTGAGCTTCCCAGAGCCTTATTCCCCAAAACCTGGTGGTATGTGTTGCAGCAGGGAAAAATAAATCCTCATCCAACAGGAGCACAAAGGAGAAGCCTGCAGGACACCCCCACATCACCGGGCAGGGGGTGGACAGGACAGGCAGCCCCAGCAAGGGGGGACACAAAACATCTCACCAAGGGACAAGATCCACCACCCTGTGCATCCTCCCTTCCCCACTGCTCTGGAAAAGGCTTCAATGGATGCTGTTTATCAACAGCATGGGACAACTTGTCATAACAGAACAGGGCAGCATAACAGCCCTCCAGGACTTCTGGTGCCTTGGGCTGGCTGCCAGCCCACATCCAGGTCCAGATCCAGGTCCAGATCCACCAGGTACACTGGGGGGTCTGCAGCTGATGTGTCCCCAGGGACAGCACATGTGTGATGTGCTGCAGATTCCCAGCCAGATGAAGAGATCTGCCCCCAAAGCACAGAGCAGCAGCCTCTCCACATGGCTTTATCTCCAGCCTTCATTGCACGCTGTCAGTAACATGTAGAGGAGGCAAACACAGGTGGTCACAGCCTTTAGCAAGAGCTGGAAATAGAGATGGATATGGCCTGGAAGGTGAGTTAGTGACTATTCCATGGGCCAAGAGGCTTGGAAGCAGTACCCCTGTCCATGGTGTCCCACAGGGCCAGCTCTGACCAGAGAGGAGCAAGGCAGGCTCTGCTACAGCAAAAGCAGAACTGAGGTGGCCATGACGAGGATTGCCCAAAAGTGCAGCAGGAAAAGCAACTCAGAGCACTGAAGTCTATCACCAGACCTGCCAAGGACTGCAGCTGAGTGATGCTGGGAAGCACAGGGACAGTTACTCAGGGGGTCCTGGGTGGTTGCTGTGACCTCTCACAGCCCAGGGAGCAGATGGGCAACTCCTCGAGCTGTGCTGAGCCTGTGCTGCATCCTCTGGGATCAGAGCCTCAGGATGGAGACCATACCTGCACCCCCTCACCACCTCTTTATTTACAGACACAACAGCACTGGGGGGTGGAGATGGGAACTTCGTGAAGCCTCTGCCCCCCGGAGCCCCCGTTCCCGGAGCCAAGGGGAGCTCCAAGGGGAGCTGCAGCCGCTGCAGCTCCTGGGGCTCGGCCTCCTCTGCCCCTGAGCCTCTACTTCCATCGGCTGCCCACCACGGTCTTCCCACGGGCACCCTTGGACCTGCAAGGGAAGAGGAAAAGCACGTGCAAAAAGGCATCAGTGACCACACAGGGAGGATGAGGGGGGTGCTGTCAGTGGTCCTGCAGCCTTTTGCGGTTGGATGTGCACTGCTCTGGGGGCCGAGGGTCTTCACTGATCCCGTGTAAAACCTTGGGACCTGAGTCAGTGTCTTGGGACTCTCTGGGAACAAGCTAATGCAGTTGCCAGGCGATTCTAAGGACCCACCATTTCCTTCCCATGTTTCTCGCCCCCAAGAATCCTTCAGGGAAGAACTAACAAGTTGCATCTGTGGCTGCAGAGGGATTAAAGCAGCTACAGAGGGATTAAAGCAGCTGCAGGATCCTTTGGGACCGACCACATCGCTGCCCTTAACCAGCACAGGGCAGCACAGAGGGGGGAAGGAGGGGGGGCTTGGGTGGGCAGTGAACGGCATTTCTGGGGGCCAGTCCTTGGGATCGCCTCGTCCCTGAGCCCTGCTGCTGCCCTGGGGTCCCAGTGTCCCTGCAGCACCCGTGCAGGGACACACACACAGAGCACCCGTGCAGGGACACACCTGTGCAGGGACACACAGCACCTGTGCAGGGACACACACACAGAGCACCCGTGCAGGGACACCCCTGTGCAGGGACACACAGCCCCTGTGCAGGGACACACCCACAGAGCACCCG
>VZRO01000584.1:3917-66859 GCA_013397915.1 Daphoenositta chrysoptera | reverse complement strand
AGCACCCGTGCAGGGACACACACACAGCACCCGTGCAGGGACACACAGCACCCGTGCAGGGACACACAGAGCACCTGTGCAGGGACACACACACAGCACCTGTGCAGGGACACACAGCACCTGTGCAGGGACACACACAGCACCCGTGCAGGGACACACAGCACCTGTGCAGGGACACACAGCACCCGTGCAGGGACACACACACAGAGCACCCGTGCAGGGACACACACACAGCACCCGTGCAGGGACACACACACAGCACCTGTGCAGGGACACACAGCACCCGTGCAGCGACAAACACAGCACCTGTGCAGAGGAACACACACAGCACTTGTGTAGAGGAACACACACAGGCCTCAGAAACGCCTGTACTCACCCTTTGCTGCAGGATCAGGCCGTGGTGGGGCAGGAGAGAAGAGAGGTTTGGTGTGAGTGGGTGGAAGATGCTGCCCCTGACTTGTGGGGTAGGCTGAGCACCTCCCACATGAGCGAGGGTGGGATGGGCATGTGAGAGCCCCGGGGTGTTCCTGCAAGGAGGGGTTAAACACCCTCCTTCACCCTCCTACGAAGGGTTCCCCAGCCACATGCACATGGGGAACATGGCATGGGGACAGGTTCCCCTGGCCTTGTGGGCGTGCACAAATCCCACAGCCCATGGGATTTCTCTGCTGGACAAGCTGGGATCTCCATCCTGAGATGCTGGGCAGAGCCCCTGCAGGGATGGGGGGGCTGGAGACTGGAAGGTCCCCACAGGACACAAAGCTTCCCATGCAGAGGTGGGGTCTCCCCGGGGTCCATCCCCAGCCGGGGTCTCTGGGGAGGGGGAAGCTGGTGACAGGGAGAGGCCATGGAGGAGCAGAAGGGCAGGGACTGATGTCCCTGGGATGGACCTGCAGGTCCAGGAACGCTGGGCACCAGCAAGACCAGAGGCAGGAGGGGGAAGGAGAGGAGGTGGCTTAGCAAGGGAGATCCATAGGGAGGGAACTGGGGAGCAGGGAGCTGGAAGGACAGGATGTCAAAGGAGGCATGTGCAGCCACTTACACTTTCTGGTGGTCACTGATGCGGTTTCGAAGGACATTGATCTGCAAGAAAAAATGGTGGGTGGTGAGGTCTGGCAAGAAAAAACTGCAGGTGGATAGTGAGGTCTGACAGTAAAAGCTGCAGGTGGGTGGTGAGGTCTGACAAGGTGCCCCAGGCTGGGGACAAGGGCTGGGTGAAGATGCATCATGGCTCTCTTTTCCCCAGCAGTTTTTCTGTGGGGTTTAGAATCCCAGAATCTCAGGATGGTTGGGATTGGAAGGGACCTTCAAGCCCATCTCATTCCACCCCTGCCATGGGCAAGGACACCTTCCACTGTCCCAGGTTGCTCAGGGCTCCATCCCGCCTGGCCTGTGATGTGTGTTCCCCGTGGTGGTACCAGATGCATGTCCCCAGGAGCTGGGAGATCCCTTGGACACCCCAGTTCATTTCCTGGCTGGGGAGCAGAAGGAGCAGCCAGGAGCACAGAGGGTGGACAAATCACAGAGGCCCTGGGGCTCACCTCATATTTCTGCCGCTTGAACTTCTCCTGCAGGTCAAACTTCTCAGCCTCCAGGTCATGGACATTCTGCCACAGCTCCCTGGCCTTGTCCCTGCAGGAAGAGCTAGCTGGGGACAGGGCAGGGAAGGCCCGTGGCTCCCAGGGAGCTCAGTGCAGGGATGGGGCACTGATGCCAACCCCTCACCTGCTCCCTGGGATGGGGCTCTGGAGGCTCCCAGGCAGGGGTCTGTTATCCAGGCAGTGAATCCAGGGACCAGAGCTACGAGGGAGGTCAGTACATGTGGGGACACCCATCCCACCCGTGTGACCCTGGCTCCTCAGGACACGCCTGTCCCATGTGTGTGTGGTTCCCTCAGGACACAGCTGTCCCACCCGTGTGGCCCTGGCTCCCTCTCATGGCTGGTGCTATCAGCCGCAACTCGGCTGTGGTGGCCCTGCACAGCCTCGGCGCCTGTGTCCCCTGTGGGGTGTCACAGCCCATCTCCATCTGTGCCATCCCCCTCGGCTGGAAGCCCCAGGGAGCCGTCCCCAGCCCGGGATCCTGCCCAGGAGCTGGGACCCAGCACAGAGCTCCTGCCCTGGCCATCCCTCCTGCAGCCCATGCTCACCTCAGCTTGTCCTCGCTGAGGTGGTCGATGTTCAGGGGCTTCCGTCGCTCACTGAGGATCTTCTTCTTCTTTTCCCGCTCTGTTTGCTTCTTCCCACCCTTTTTCTCTGACTGAGGAAACCATCAGTCCACTGGAGAGAAGGAAGTCTGCCCAACCTTTGCTCTTGCCCATCCCCAGTTCTGCACCCAACACCCTCAGCTTTTGGAACTCAAGAAGCACATGAGGTCCTCGAGGACATTATGGCAATAGTGGACAAGACACTTTGTCCCCATCCCTGTCCCTGAGGCAAGGCTGGAGCTGCACATCTGCAGAGCTGAGCTCGGGGCAGCTCTGGGCTCCCTCTGGCCCTGTAACCTCTGACCCAAGAGCAGTTCCCTGCCCTCTGCTGCCTGTAAACCCCACAGTGTCACATGGATGATGTCAGCCCATGGCCGAGCCCTTCCCAGGAGCAGCAGTGGCTCCATCACAGCCCCCCTTGGGAGGGGTCCCACCTTCTGCATGTAACCCCCAAAGTGCAGCATGTTGGAGAATGCCTTCTTCTTCCGTGCCTCCTCCTCTGCCCTCTTCCGTGCCTCCTCTTCCTCCTTGCGAGCTCTTTCTTCCTGCCAGGGTCACAAGCCGGTCAGCAGTGGATGGATGGACTCACCGCTCATGTCCCCAGACTCCCCAAGCCCCATCCCAGAGGACACTCACGGCCATGCGGGCCTGGCGCTCCTTCTCCCGCTCGCTGCGGATCCGCTGCTGCTCTGCCCGCTCCGCTCGCCGCTGCTCCTGCACAGGGAGGGGACCTTGGCTTGGACACCGCCGGGAATCTGCATCCTCTCTGTTCCAAGGGACAGATCCCTGACCCCCAGAGCCCTGAGAGCCCCAAGGGAGCCTGGGGACAGTGACCCCGGGGAGAGGTGCATCCGCGTCAGGCACCGCAACACCACAGCAGGGGCATCCCAGGGAGCAGGGACAGAGAGGGAACCACTGGAGCTGTGCCAGGGGAGATTTGGCTGGAGATCAGGGAAAGGTTCTTCCCCCAGAAGGTGCTGGGCACTGCCCAGGCTCCCCAGGGAATGAATGGGCACGGCCCCGAGGCTGCCAGAGCTCCAGGAGCGTTTGAACACTGCTCTCAGGGATACACAGAGTGGGGTTGTTGGGGTGTCTGTGCAGGGCCAGGGGCTGGATGTGATCCTTGTGGGTCCCTTCCAGCTCAGGGAATTTTATGGTTCCCAGGCACTGGGGTACAAAATCTGGCTCAACCCTCAGGCTCTGTCCTGCAGGGACAGGGATGTCCCAGGGCTGCCAGGACTGTGGGGAAGGGACAGTGGCTGTGTGCCCACAGGATCAGGGTGGCAATAGCCAGAGAAGGGAAGGCTGAACACGTACAATCCTGTCCTTGAGGGACAGGAGCTCCTCTTCCTCCTTCTTCCTGCTCTCAAAGTGGGCTTCGATGAGGGCCTGCAGCTCGTTCAGGTCCTTCTCCATGCGCTTGCGGTGAATGTCCTGCACCGGACACAGACAGCCCGAGCCTCCAGGAGCTGCCAGACACTGAGGGGCAGCGGCATCACCCCCAGGGGTGGGAACTGGGGGCACAACTCACGTCAAAATCCAGTCTCTCGCCATCTGGGATTTTGGGAGGCACCAGGTTGGGCATGAAGACCCTGCAATGGAAGCCGAAGCACAATGGGGCTGCAGCAGATCTGGGACAGGACGTGTCTCTCAGCCACCCTACCCTCCCCTCTGAGCCCCGCAGTCCCCAGGGATGCAGAGTGGGCACAGCTGGAGGATAGGGAGTGCAATGCATCCTGCCGGAGGTGCCAGCTGGGCAGCCACTGAGGGAGACCTGTGCCATTCCCGGGAAACACTCCAAGGTGCCCGCATGGCTGGAATAACTCTGCAAGCTGCAGACAATGTGGCCAGGGCCCTTTGCCAGGCCCCCTGAGCTGGCAGCCACCCCACTGCTCCCCCCAAAGGGCACCGAGGAGCCGTGTGCTGCAGGGTGACTGGGCACAGGGAGCTGGATCCTCTCATCCTCCGGGGCTTGAGGGGAGCAGCAGAGGCTCAGCAGGGACACAAAGGGATGAAGGGATGATGTCTGAGGGCAGATCTGCCTCCCACACTGCAGCATCCCCGGGGCCCAGGAGGACTCCCCGGGTTTCTGGCAATGGTTCCCAGTCCTGCTCCCTTGGGCTCTGTCCCTGGAGCGCTGGGACTCCTGGAGACGTGTGCCCCATGCCAGCCACAGCCAGGACCCTGTCCCCCAGGCTGGGATGCACACTCATACACACACACACACACTCACACATTTCTGCCACCTGTAGGGTCACAGGGCAGCTGAGCTTCTCCCAAGAAACAGACAAAATGCTTCAGAACTGCCTAAAGACCTCATTCTCAGGGTCCCCCTCATGCTCCGTGTTTCCCTGTCCATTTCTCTCCCTTTTTCTCTCCGTGTCCCAGTCCCACCCTGCTTCCACGCTCTGGAGGCTCCCCGTGCCCTGCCCTGTATGGACCAGGCTCTGTCACATGGATCCTCTGCCCCGGCACGGCTCAGACCTTGCCCCAGGGAAAACCCTGCCACACTTACTTGGGTTTTGGCTTCGATTCACCTGCAGGTCCCAGGAGCAGGACAGAAAGACAAGATCAGTGTCACCGAGGGGTTTCCTGTCACACCTTGACCCACCCCCTGCCCTGAGCCAGCCCTCCCTCTCTCCCAGCAGCAGGGGCTTCACGGGGATCATCCCCCAGCAGTGAGGTGCCAGCCCTGTGCCAGAGGACACGTTGTGCCAAGGCACAGCTGGTGCTGCTGGCTGGGCAGAGCAGCACCTGGTACCCTGAGTCAGGCAGAAGGACCGAGGGTGATACTTCACCTTCCCCAGGCTCCTGCTCTCGGTCTCCCTCTCCACCTGTGGAAAACATGATGCCTTGTGTCCCTGTGGCCAGCCCTGCCCAGGGACACTGTGGGGTGGCTGTCCCCCTCTGTCCCATGCTTGTCCCCACTGCAAACCCCAGCTCCGCCCCTGCAGGATGAACAAGGGGAGAGCAGGCCCCTGAGGGACATCCCTCACTCACAGGGGGGCCTGGAGAGCCCCAGGTCCTCTCCAGGAGGAATCCAGACAAGTTTTGCAGGAGCTCAGGCTGGAGAAGCAGCAGTGCTGCCCTCTCCTGCTGTATTTTGGGTAAATTTCTGCCCGAGGCAGCACAAATCCATCCCTCCTGTTGCCCCTGTCCTGCTGGGGGATGTGGCCAGGGCAGCTCTGCCCCATTTCCCATTTTCTGCAAATTCAGCACCGAAACCCTGTTCCAAAGGCCAGTGCCTCAGGGACTGGGATTGGGACTGGAATGGTCAAACCCATCTCTCCTCCACTCCCCCTTTACCTTCTCCTGCTGCTTTCGTTTCATCTTCTTGTTCTGTTCAAAAGCAATGGGAGACCATGAGCACCCCTGGGCGAGGGCAGTCACATCTCCCAGCACAGAGGGGTCCCAGCACCTGACTGGGGGTCACAGCTGGGATCTGAGCCTGCCCCAGCAGCAGTGACAGCACAGAGTCACACACCAGGCCACCCCCTGTGCCCCAAAGCCACCTCATGACATCCAGAGCTCTTTGGATGATCAGACACATCAGAGCTCAATCCCAGCTCCAGAAACCCCTCTAAGGCAATGGGCCCCTTGGTGAAATGGGTCTGGCCCATTTTTGGCACTATTTCAGAGGGCTGGACATGGCCACCAGCAGCAGCACCATGTCCTCATGCTTGTAGGGCCCAGGCAGAGCAGGGAAGGGCAGCTCAGTTTGACACCCCCTTACTGGACACCAGAACTGGGGGACAGCTGCCCCTGTGTGCTGATGTCCCCCTGTCACCACCACGCTGGGACATCCCAGCCCACACCTGGCACGCCCTGGAGTGGAGCAAGGCCCCGCCAAGCCACGGGAGCTCCCTGGCACAGCCTCCACTTACCTTCTGCCTTGGTCTCTGTGCTCTCCTCCTCTGCCTCCTCTACCTGCTCTTCCTGACCTGTGGGATAAGGGGCAGGGTGAGCCCGGAGCACCATGCCCTGGCTCCCTGCAGCTCCTGGCTTGGGATAATGTGGCACAGAGCCGAGAGACACCCGGGGGAGCCGCAGCCACGGGAAAGAAACCGCAGCTCGGGAAGCGAAGGGCTCCTCGCTAACCTCACCCAAGGGCTGCTCTGTGCTCATCAGGGCAAAGCCCCCAGAAAATTAATGAAATTAAAGGATTTATCGCCACCTCCTGGCTTGTCCCTCACTCCCTCTCATGCTGCCATTCCCTCACACCCCAGCAAGGGAGGAGGGATTTCTATTGCTTTGCTCTAGCGGTGAACTCCAGGAGTGGCTGAGGACGTGCCTTCGGCACCTTCCCAGTCGCGTTTGTGACACTGCTGGAGCCTTTTTCCACTGGAGGGAGCAGTGTCCCCACAGGATCCCTCCACTGGAGCCAGACTGATGCTGTGTCCGCAGGCCCCGGGGGCACTGGAGGTGCCAGAGCCGGACAGAAGGGAAGAAAAATAAGACAGCAAAGACAGCAAACCATGGCTGGCAGATATAAGAGACAAGGCACAGACAGAGGACAGACACACAGCACAGCAGGGCATGGGTGGAGTGCCAGAAGAAGAGAGAAGTGGAAGAAGGAAAGAGAACCATTCCCCAACCAGGAGAAGGCAGAACACATCGACCCACGACCTTTCCCAAGAAGAGAGAGAGGAAATAATGAAAGGTGCAATAACTACCGTCATCTTCCTCTATCCATTCTTCCTCTTCTGAGCCAGGGAGGAGGGAAGGAATAAGCACAGGGATTAGTTGGGTGCCACAGAGCTTTGGCATGCGTGAGATGAGGACTCAAGAACTTCTCTTTGCTTTTACACTCAGGGTGTTTTGCCTGGCAGTGCCAAGCAGTGCCATCAAGAGGCTCAGCTCAGCCCAGCTCCCCAGCCCAGCTCCCCAGCCCATCCCATCCCATGACATCCCATCCCAGCCCAGCCCAGCCCGGCCCAGCCCGGCCCAGCCCAGCCCGTGCTGGGGTTGTGTCTCCATCGGGCTGAGGCAGGTGGGAGTTTGAGTTTGGCCATGACTGTCACACATTCAGCAGAGGCTCCAAGTCCTGCTGGAATATTGGGATCACAGCTCTGCCAACACCCATGTCTAGCATTGCCAGCCCTGGTTTGAGTCAAGGGATCTCTGACAAAAGAGATCCTGATAAAATTCAGACTGGTTTTGATTCTCCTGATGTTTCAGGTGCAGGCATCTCAAACATGGTCACATCTGCCTTTCCTGGACATGATTTGCCCGTTGCAGCCCAGGAGCCGACCTCCAAACCCCCCAGCAGAACACTGGAGCCCCAGCACTTGGCTCTTGGTTCTTGGAGGTGCAACTCCTTACCTTCCTCCACGCACTCCTCTTCACAGAGCACACAGGGCACGGACAGAGAGAAGGGAAAGAAGCCTCAGGTTATTGGAGTTGCTCTGATCAGTTTTTGGCCTCAGGGCAGCTGCAGGTGCTCCATGTCCTCTTACCTTCCTGCTCCCTGCAAAGCACAACAGGAATTTACAGAGCCACATCGAGTTGCTGGAACGGAGCCCACGTGTCCACCAGTGAGGGGAATTTGGGGTTTCCTCGAGGCTGGCTCCCCTTTCTTATAGCACAGGGCCAGGACTGCTGGGCAGCTGCTGTGTGGGTGGCTGCCAGGTGGCAGTGGGGACAGGGCCAAGGCCCAGGTCACCATGCAGGCTGTGGAGCGCAGGGGCTGAAAGTCTGGACTGACACTTTGACAGTGGTCAGGGCACCCCACCAGTTTGCAGCATGAGAAGATGAGTGACCCTGGCCTGTAACCACAGAAATGGGCATCTCACATCCCACCTTTGCCCCCAAGTCCTTCCCTAACCGTGGGGGAGATGCACAACCTGTCCCAGGTGTGCCTAGGGGACAGACTGGTTACACACACGAGTCTGGCATGGCACTGAAACACCAGAGGATTCAGGTCCCCTTTCTCTGCTGGTGGAGGAGAAGTGGGAGCTGTGTTCGGACTCACCCCTATAACCCCAACCCCATCTCTCCAGGACGTGCCTCCTGGCCCAGCAGCCTCCATCTGCAGAAGCTGCTCTCAGATCTGGGCCTTGGAGAGTGATGCTCTGGATGTGGCAGCAGGACCCCACCAGCAGCACATTGGTGGCCTCAGGTTTTCCCGTCTCTGTCTCACAGATTAAGACTGCAGTATTTGCAACAAAGGAACCGTCCTTGTCGCGTCCCTGGGTGTGGACAGAGCTCCCAACACAGATTCCCACTGCGGGGGTCGGCCACTGCCAAGGCAGAGGGACACAGCGGGGGCATCATGGTGGGTGCTGGGGTAACAGCGAGAGCACTTCCAAGCAATGCTGCAGTGGGAAAGTGGGAACAGGGACAAAGGAAGGGCTTAAAACCACCCCACTTACTGCTCATACTCCTCGGTGACCTCCTCCGTGTCTGACATCCCTGGTTCTCTGGCAGAGTTGGAGGCAGATGGAAAAAGTGAGGGTTAGAAGTGAGATAAGGGCCAGCACAGCCTGTCCCTCAGCACCAGGACAGGGGCACAGAGATGCTGCCTCTCTCCAAAGCACTTGGAGCTTCCAGCTGTCCCCAGCCAGGCTGTGACAGCATTATCTCAGCAGAGATAAGGCTCCCTCCCCCCTCCTGTCCCAGGATCACAGCTTGCCCCAAACAGGAGGCAGGAGATTGGACACAGCCTCCTGTAACACCAATAGCTCTGTCAGGAGCCATGTCCAGGGCACTCAGCCCCGCTGCCCAGCCCTCTCAGGGCTGTGTTTGCTCAGGGGCAGGAAAATCACCCCACTGCAGCCTGTTTTGTTTCCTGACTATTCTTAGCTCAGGCACGACCCCTTCTCTCAGACTTACAGCCCTGCACCAGGCACAGCACAAGACCTAAGCAAACCCTCCCAGCCCAGCCCTCCAAGTGCAGAACTGCTGGGAAAGGGGCAGCCTGGGCTCAGCAGGAGCATTTCTCCCCCGTTAGCTTAAAGGAATAATTGCAGTCTGGTTTAGTAATTTAGGCCTGGTTTTAGGGCTAAAACTTCTGCAGAAACAGCCTTTCATCTTCCCAGCACATCCGTCTCCCTCCCAGCTGTGCTCAGGAAGACTTTGCTCGTCATCTCCCCTCATCTGACCTTCACCCAGCACTGCACTGTGAGATCTGCACCCACCAGCCCCATCCCCAGGCATCCTGGAGCAGCCCAGAGCCCCAGCCCCAAGCCCAGCCCTGTCCCCTGCTCGTGCCAGCCCTCGGCAGGGCTGAGATGCCACAGGACGATGCAAGGCAGCTCTGGAAATAACTTCCATGTGCTGAACCACCTGTTCCCAGAGCAGCAAGGCTTCCCTGCTCCTGCTGCTCGGAGTCTGGGAACAACTGCTCCGGGCTACATCTGTCGAGCATTTATTACCCAGGATGGGTAGGACAGGCCTCAGGAGTGCTTATTCAAGATGCTGGATCCAGGGTTGGACTGCTCAGGCATGGGAAAGGGGCATTCCAGGAGGGGAACCTCGGCATAATGACAGCTCAAGAGGGTCTCTAATCTCACTGTGACTCACAAGGTGCTTTTTGGAGACAAATAAAGTCAGAACTCAGCCCCCTCTGTCTCGGGGTCCCTGCCTGCCCCTGCCATCACTGTTCCCTTTCCTGCAGTGGGTCCGGGGCTTGGCTCTAAGCACCCCCTCCAGCCCCATCCCCAGGATCTCTGCTTCTCCACCAACATCAATTCCCACTTTTCCTCTAGGCTCAACATGGTCCTGATGCCCCAAGTTTGGCCAAATCACTTGTGTGGCCTCTGAGCACCTAAGACTCCCCATCATCATATCATGGCATGGGAGAGGAGGGCCCCCGGTCCCAACAGCGTTAAAGCCTCTTCCTACATTCCCATTGCCCTCTTCCCTCAGACACCAATGGATCCCACAGAGCTGAGGGAACAGCAACAAATCCGGGACTGTTAAGAGGGTACACGAGAAAAAAAGTGGCTCAAGGAAATATTTGTGCATCCTCTGCACAGAAACACATCAACTTTTCCGTTACAGCTTGGAAATCCTGATTTGGTAGAATTAGGAGAACCCAGCAGATGTTACAGAGCTAGAGGAAACATTGCACTGACTACAAAAAATCGCCCAGAATTTGCTGTGTATTAAACAATCCAGATATTCCTCACACTCCTTGAAATCCCCCTCTCCTTTAGCTCAGGACTGGCTGCTCACAGCTCTGGGGTCGAGTTAATCCTCCACAGTTCTCAGTCTCTGCTCTCCTCCAGGCTGCCCAGACATGAAGCTCCCATTTCCCACCGTTTGCTCCATGAATGGGTCACGTCCCTGCTCCAGTCCTGCTTGGCAGGGTCAGACCAGGCTCAGGAGCATCCCATCCCTAACCCTCCCCGCCAGACAGCCAGGGCCAGGCTGGCCGTGGGCATCACATCCCTGCTGTCCCATGCAGGGTCACAGGGCACGGGGACCTGGGAGATTCCCCTGAAACAGGGCAGCTAAAATCCATCTGAGACACCTGGGCACCCATCGAGGTGGTTCAAAAGGCAAATTGCAAATAGAACCCGCTGGAGAGGGAGCTGATGCTTTATGCATGGCAATGCCTCCATGGCATAGAACACCCCGAGAGCGCAGCCGGGGACGCCCCTGAGCCCCGATTCCCCCCGGGCCTGGCCCGGCGCATCCCAGCCCGGGCGGGGCGGGCGCGGCCCAGCCGTACCTGTGCGCGGAGATGCCGCGGAGCGCGGGGGAGCCGGCGGGGTCTGGGAAAGGCTCTTTGGGGCAGGAGGCTTTAAGGGGGCTCCAGCGCCCACCCCGGGGCGGGCAGCGCCGCAGGAATGTGCCCGGCGCCCAGCGAGGAATGCAACACTTGTGAGCTGCTATTTCTGCAGCCGCGGCCCTGGCCCCCTCCGCTGCTCCCCCTTCCCCCCCAGGAGCCCATATAAGCCCAAGCTATTGTGCGGCCTCAGAGGTTTGCTATTTTAAACCCTCCAGACCGAGATACGTGAGTGCCCGAGGGGCTGACACAAGCCAGCCCAGCTGTCACCGGGCCGGGACGCTGATAAGGCGACGCTGTCACCAGTGCAGGAGCAGACCCTGCCCGACAGCTCCGACCCGGTTCCGTCAGCCGCTGCTCCGAGCTCGGGATGCTGCAGTGAGAAGGGAACAGTCTGTTTTTAACCTCCCAGGATGCATTTGGTTCGGGTTTTTCCCTATTTTCCCCTTGTCAGGAGAAACAAGGGAGAAGGGAAGGGAACAGTTCCCAGTCCCAGCCCCGCAGTAGGTGATCAGGAGTGTCTTAGAAAGAGCAACTTTTATTAGAAAAGAAAAAAAAAGCACAGAGAAACCCAAGTCCTTTCCCAAGCCCAGGAAGAAGGATCAGCTCCAGGGGCAGCAGCAGATTCCCACACTGGATTTGTCACTGCAGTGGTTGCTCAAGGCACAACCCAAACCCAAAGAATGGCCCCAACAGGAGGATTTGAGCCCTTTGCTCATGGCACCCTAAAGCCACCCTGAAGGCCTCAAGAGAGCATCCCCCTTCCCTGCTGGGTGGGCTCAGCAGCCCAGGGAATGCAGGAGCAGGGGCTGCACAGCAAAGGGCTCAGGAAAAAAGGCAAGAGGGATATGGGGCCCAGCACAGTGCACTCAGCTCCATGAAATCCCCAAAACAGGGCAGTGGCCATGGCCAGGGCCAGCCCACCCTCCCTGCATCACTGAGTGAAGGGTCACTGCTTGCAGGGGCAGGGGATGGCAGGGACAAGGACAAGTCTCTGGTTCAGCTGCGTGTGGAGGGAAACACCAGCCCCCCTTCTCCCATGAGACATCTCCGAGCACCTTTGTGACTTCATGAACATTGGCCTTTGGGTGGGTCACTCTGGCAGTGACAGCCTGGCAGGGGGGTGACGCCTGCCTGCCCCACCTGCCCCAGGCAGCAGGGATGGACATGGTCCATGGATGTGCAGTTGGAACTCCCTTGGCCAGGGAGGTTCTCGCCCCACTGACATCTTCCAGCTGCCAGGGAGCCGTGTGGCGGAACCCCTTTGCCAGGGCAGTTCTGGGGCACAGGCAGAGATCAGGAACAGAACAGCAAAGTGTGGTGGGCAAACAAGGCAAGAGTTTGCCTTCAGCACCTGCAGGGAGCCTGCAGGCCTGGACACCCCCAGACAGGCAGTGAGTGACTGGGGGCACAGGGAGACTCTTCCAGGCTTCTTCCTTCCCATCCCACAAGCAGAGGACCCCGTGACCTGGGCTGCACCCACACATGGCACAGGGGACTTGTGGCAGTGGCTGCTGGACGTTTGGGTAGGGCTGGGCTTTGATCTTCAGAGCAAACCAGTTTTTCCCAGGTGGTCTGATAGCACAGCTGGCATTACTGCAACTGGAAAAGAAAGTGGGAACCACTGAGGCTGTGCCTGACACTGCAACCCCCCAGAGGCAGCTGATTTAACCAGGACCATGGCTGTCCCCGTAGGGCATGGGCCAGGCAGGCATCCCCTAAATCCCATCACAGGCCACTTCCCTTCTCCTCCGACACCAGAGTCCTTCTCTCCCTTACAGAGGCCTTCAGCTGTCCCCTCCTGCTGACTCCCCCAAGTCATGGGGTCCTGATGACCCCCACATCCCCTCTCCTCCTTATATCCTGGCTCTGCCCCTGCCTCAGAGAATGCACCAGGTTTCACAGCAGCTCCATAACTACCTTGGTGTCTCCAGAGGTGTCTCCAGGCTGCTTTATCCAGACATCTCGCTTTGCCAGACTGTTGATTCTCCGGATTTCCTGCAAACAGGAGAGTCACAAGTGACAGAAGGTTTTCCCCATGCATTGTGTGTGGCGCTGCCTTGGTCTGACTTTATCCAAACCTTGAAGCACACATTGTCCAGGTAAAACCAGCCAGCTTTGGGCTCCTGCACCTGGGAGACCCTCAAAGCCAAGTGCAGCTCGAGCCACAGCACTGGAGCAGGTGCTGTTAAAGTGATCAAGGACCTGCAGGCGTTCCCCACGAGTGACCCCAGGAGCAAACCCTTTGCTGGCACGGGTGCCTGGCACAGACACGTCTGGGCAGTGCTGAACTCCCAGCCCAGCCTGGACTCACCTTCCCTGGCTACAGGGCTGGGCTGCGCTGGAGCTGCACCTCCTGGCCCAGGTGGCTGCAGGAGGCTCTGCCACGAGCAGTGGCCAAAGGTGGCTGTGAGCAGTGAGACCTGCCCAGGACCTGCTGAACGCCTCCTTTCCAAGAACACCAAACCACCCTGCGGCCAAAGGCTCTCCTGTCCCTCTCCTGCACATGTCCAGACAGTAGCCACAGTGGCCAAGTGATGACCTATGAGTCCCCTTAGCTGGGCCCTTTGCACCCACAGCCAAAGGACCCCCTGTTTTTGGGGGCTGGTTTCACGTGGGGGTGCAGATGACCCCAGACCCCCCCATGCACCAGTACCTCTCCAACCACACACAGGTGTCCAAGCTCCTCAGACCCGGAGGACTGAGCACACTGCTCCTCTCCCACTGGTCTCCAAGCAGAGCTGCTCATCCAGACAGAGGAGATGGGATCATGCTGGGCTGGCAGGGTCAGGCACCCCTGCGTGTCCTGGGACATGCACCCAGCTCGCTCCTGCTCCCTCCTCACCCCACCAAGGCCTGAATCAGCTGTCTTAGGAATTCCGGGCTCACAGTCAAGACACAGCAACAAGTAGAGTCTCCCTGATATCTCATCGTGGTGGCCCTGCAGCTCTGAGACCTCCAAACCTGGCTAAACTGCTCTCAAACCCTTTAACAGGTTCAGCCAAGGGTTCGTCCACCCTTCAACCCCACCCCCAGGTGCAGCACCACGTCCTGCCTGGTCTCAGGGCTCTCACTTGAGGTTGATACAAGCTGGTACCTTGCCGTTTTCCTCCTTGGCAGGCTCCTGAGCTCGGCTGATCCACAGATTAATGCGGGATGTCACCGACCCTGGGATCTTCAGGTTGTCCTGTGGCACAGAGAGGGACACCAGGGTTACAGCAGTAGCTCTCCCCCTGCACGAATGTAACCCGGCCCAATCCCCAGGGCACGTGGAGACTGAGCGGAGCTGCAACAGGCAGAGCCCAGCCCACACGCTGGCTCCATCCCAGCTCCTCAAATTCCAGCGCTCGGCAGGAACCCACACAGTGCCGGGGTAGTTCCTGTGCCCAAACCCAGCCCTGGCACCCAGCTCCCACCAATCCCTGCAGCAGCCTGCCTGGCTGAGCCTGGTATCCGAAGAGGGGAATATTTGCCCCAAAGCCGGTGCCGGCCCCAGGCAGGACCCACCGGGAGGCCCCCGCCCAGCGCAGCTCCTGCCTCACCTTCCTGAGAGTCGCGGGCTCCGCCTTGCTGGGAGCGCTTCCCTCGAAGAAGTTGCGCTTGCTCGCCACCCCCTCCGAGGAGAGCAGGCGACTCTTCTGGACGGGCACGGAGGATTTCACGCCCTCCGAGCGCTGGGGGAGAGAGGGGCGTCAGCAGGGCTGTGCTGCACCCCGAGGGGTAAAAAGCAAAGTCCAGCTTCTGGGTCACACCCTGAGCCCCTTGGGGTCTGCTCCCCCCCGCCCATCACCAGCTCACAGCCTCGTGCACTGCTTCCCCCAACGGACCATGCAGCCTCCCCGACCCTCTCCAAAGGACATCCCCTCCCTGCAGGACCACGCAGCCTCCCCAGACCCCCTCCAAGGGTCCCTGCTCCTAAAACCCTGAGGCCAATCCCTTTTCCTGCCTGGCACCATCTCCTCCATCCCCATCAGCTCTGGTGTTTGGTGCAGCACAGTCCCTCCATCCCCATTCGGCTCCAGACCACCCCTCTCCGTCTCCCCACACATCCCTCCCACTCCAGCCTGGCTCTGCCAAGGGCCTTTGGTACCTGCACAGCCGAGTTGTACTTTTCCAGCTTCTCCCCAATGGTGCTATTGCTGCCTGGGATCCTCAGACTCGCACTGGTGAAGGAGAGGGAAGAGTTGAAACCAGCCCCCTCAGCATCCCCTGGGACTCAGCCCATGGTGCTGGGGGCTGCACTTGGCAGGAGAAGGCCAAGTCCCACCCAGGCACTCCTGCATCCATCTGCCCGGTGAACCAAGCAGTTCATTCCCTGCTGGGGACCGAGATCTCTGCGTGTCACCACCTTTCCAGGGCCACACTGAACACTGAAATATCTCAGCGCTCCTCAGCCTGCCCTGGGTTCAGCTCTGCCAGCTCTCAACTGCATCGCCCCCAACATCAGTGCGGCCCTGCCTACAGCAGGCACCTGCCTGTGGGGGTGTGGAGGATCCCTTCAACTGCTCACCAAAGCCAGGTCAGGTTGCTCATGGACCTGTTTTTATGTCCCCATGGATGGAACCCTGTCATGGTGCTGCACCTGTGCAGACACGACCAACACAGAATTACATGACTCAGGAGAGAGTGGGGGCTTGCTGGGGGATATTGGGGCAACCTGGGAGAGTGGAGGATGCTCCTGCCCATGACAGGGGTTGGAACGAAATCTTTAGGGTCCCTTGGAATCCAAACAGTTCTCTGATTCCAGGATCTCATCTGGATGCAAGCTGCACGTTGGACATTGTCCTGTCCCCTGCCAAGCATCACTGCCCACCCAGCCAAGCACCCCAGGGACCAATGTCCAGCAGACGTGTGCAGATCTGTGCCACGCCTGCCAGGCCCCATCACTTCCTCCTCCCTTCGAAAACAAAGGATGGCAATTCCTGCACAGCAGGACCAAAGCAACACAATGAGAGGTGCTGACCTCCTGGAGAGAGGGCTTTGGCTCTCTTCTTTCTGCTTCCTGGAGATGATCTGGAAGACACAAGAAGGGAAATCCTGCAGTGAACTTTGGTTATCCAAGATAAGCATGGGAGACACTATCTCACTGATCTCCCCCAGGAAAGCTCCATTTGCACCCACACCAGAGCTTATCTCATTTCTCAAAGCTCCCCAGACTAAAGACACTTTACGGTGATAGCAGTTTTATTCCCAATAAAGCCTCATGGAAGTCAATCAAGTGTAGCCAGTCAGCCCTGACTCACAGCAGGGAGGATCTCGACAGCTCTTGGTTTTCCCAGCCTCTCCAATAACTTTATTCCAGAGATCTGTTTTGAAATGAAATATATTCTCAGACTGTAACGTGGGATGAGAGGGAGGATGGATGTTATTTTTATCCTGTGCTTTCAGATAAGACTGGAAAGGCTGGAAGGTGGATGGTAATTCCTGTGGCTCTGGAAATTCTGAGGACAATGAACTCCCTGTTTTCTCATCACTTCCCATGAGTTTTCTGGCCAGCACAAGGTGCATGAACTGGACATGTTCATCCTCACACACCTTTGGTCAGACACGGAGACAGAAAACAGGGGGAAGAGGGAAGCAGAACTGCAGTGCCCAGATCAAGAGTAAATTTTGAACACACTTCTAGGAACAGGCTCTGCCCACATAATCCAGAGGCCAAAGCAATCCTCCCTTCCCTCCATCCTCCACTGCCTCAATGGAATTCTTTCCCCACCTGCTTTAGCTCTTACCCGAAAGGAGACAGTTCTTGGGCTGGTCCGTCGGATGGAGCTGCTGAAGGTGACGTGAGTTGGAGAAGGGTCTGGCTTTTCTGCAGGTTCATCTCGTGGGGGGGACAGCTGGATTACCTGCTTAGAGGGGTTCCTGGATGGCTGCTGAGGAAAAACGAGACATCAGATGCATCCCTGAAGAGCCTGCAGAGAAGACTGAGGTGCAGGAGCTGAGCAGTCAGGGTGGGAACTGGGTTTGAGGCAGGAGTTTGAGATCAAAATCCTCCAAACCTTTCCTGAGTCAGCTGGACACACAGAGTCCCAAACAGCTCTTCACTGTCACCATGACGGCAATCAGAGGGGCTTGCTGGAGAAGGTGATCAGGACAGCACAGGCCAAGTAGGGGAAGGAGGTTGTGGGACCCTGTCCACCACCTCGTGGTTTGCAGCTCTCAGAAAATCCTTCCCCAGAATCCTTCAGGTCCCATTTCCCTCCTGGTACTTTTGGGCTGTCCCTCTCTCTGGTCCTCCCCACACCCAGGACCTCTCCCCCCAAGGCCTGGTGCCATCCATTCCTGCTCACCTGCTGCTCCGGAGATGAGGTCACCGCCGAGGTTTTCTCCTCTGTGCTGCGGTTTCCCAGCCTGGTGAGGATCTTCACCTCCCGGAGCCGGCAACTCCCCACCTCTGGTGGCTCCTTCATCTCTTTCCTCTGCTCCTCCCGAGGAGTCCACACTCCTTGGTCTTTGTCCTGGAGCCGTGCCCTCACCACCACCTTCCTCTCGGAGGCAGGCTCCAGGTTCTTGTCTCCTGGCAGGTCCCCTCTGCCCTTGGCTGCCTCCTGACCTCGGTCTGCAGCCCGGCTGCTCTCCTGCCTCCCGCGGGGCTGTGGCCCTGCCTCCAGGCGGCTTTCTGCCACCCCTGGCTCCTTCTGCTCCTTCTCCTGCCTCAGCTTTTCGGACACGGGCGGGAGGCACCTCGTCCTTCTCCCTTCTTGTGTCTTCAGCACCTCTGGGAGCTTTCGCTCCTCCCCATCCTCTGGAGACTGCGGCTTCACCAGGGATGGAGGTCTAGGGACAGGGACAACATGGGATGACAACCTCAGCATCTTGGGCTAGAGGGGAGGATTTCATGCTGCAGATGAGGCAAAAGGCTCTGGGGAGGGACATAAGAATCCCACAAACATCCTGGAGTCCTCCCTGCAGACCAGGGCTTGCAGCCACACTCATACCCAACACCCCAGCTCAGCTGTCTGAGAAAAACTTGGATTAAAAGTCTTTTTTTTCCTTCTTGTTGTAGAGATGAAGCATTTATGCAGCCTCATCCCAAGACACCAGCACCCACCAAGTCCTGTGCCAAGGAGATCCAGGCTCAGGGCAGTGTGCTGGGTCTGCTGCTGGGTAAGAAGTGTGGCTGTAACTCTTCACTGGACTAGGAAAAATTCCACCATCTTTAAGAGGGAAGTGTTGGTCGGAAGTTAATCTGCTCTGGCAGGTCCACCCACAGTCCCAACATGACCTGTGAAAAGCTGTTTCCCCTCCTTCCCCCAGGCAAACAGGTACAAGGCCTGGGAAGGGGCAGAAGGACACCTGTCAGGCTGTGTCTGCACACTCCCGGATTGGCAAGGAGGTGGGATAACATTTACCCTCCCCCCGGATTGCAATCACCACGTGGCCAGCCTGTGTCAGCACCAGGGAACAGGGGCTTGTCCTTCCCACCTGGTTCATTTTTGTCATGTCCAGCCCCCATCCACCCCATACCCAACCCAAGCATCCTAACTCCATCCTGTCTGAAACACAGAAACACCTCTGGAGTGGGAGTCTCACTGTGGACACAAACCACCTAAATAAGGGACACTTCCAGGATCAATTTAGAGAGTGGGTCAGGTTGTGTAAGGGCAGCCTGGTCCCAGAGCAGCTCCAAATCCCAGCTCCCTGCAGCCAGGGACTTTGGAAGCACCACTGGAAAGCCCTTGGGTCACATCCGCCCTTCAGCCGAGGTCCCACAGCATCACTGTGAGGTTCAGAGGGGCAGCACAGCCAGCCAGGCTCTGCCTGCTCTGCTCTCCTGCCCTGCAGAGCTGGGCACCCCTTACCTGCTGCAGATCCCACCTGGGCATGGCCAGCACCCACCTGAGCTCTGCCCTGGCACCAGCCCTGCCCCAGCACTCCTGCGCCTGTGCCATGGAGAGCCCCCCGAGCCATCCCCCTTCCTGCTCCTGGGGACCCCATCCCTCCTCCCAAGGGCCGCTGGAGCTCAGCTCTTCCCACAGCCAGGAGCGACTCCCACCCACCACAGCAGCAGCTGCCAGGGCTCAGGGTCAGGAGCGAGGCCAATGCCAGCAGGACCCCACAGACCTGCTGGAAGCTGGACTGGTGTCTTTGACTGGGCTGGCAGGTTCCTCATCCGTGGATGTGGAGGACAGCAGGTTGCGGTGCCTTCGCCGGCGCTCTCTTTGCTGCTCTTCCTCATCCTCCAGGGTCCTCTGCCTGGCCAGGCTGTTTGGGAGGAAACACAAGGACATGGGGAGGCTGTGTCCTGCACGGGGACCCTGAAGCCCTGGTGCCAGACAAGAAAGGAACTACAACACCGTGGGCAAGGCCGAGGGGCTGACAGGAGTCACCTCGCTGGAGGAGAGTGATGCCAGCACGAGCCAAGCATCCCAAAGTGCTCACGCCACCCAGCTGATGCAGGCCCTTCCCAAAGCAAGCACTTGACTTCCCAACTCCTATTTTCTCCTGCTGGAGGGAGCACTCATTTCAAAGGAATCCCTATATTAAGCAAACCTTCCAGGGGAAGGATATTTGAACCTGTAACTCAGCCAGACCAGGACCCTTGAGCTACCACACAGACCTCAACCACACAAACTGGAAGGGTAACCACTATGGCACAAGATTGTAGCCCAAAAACAAGTTGTGGTGATGGCAATTTAATTTTTATTGAGCAAAAAGCCTCAGATGCACAAGTATCAGAGGCTGGAGGCAACTGCTGAGAGGCTCTGCCTAGGGATGGGGCTGGCAGGGCTTCTCTTCCTCCCTGCATGTGCCTGGACTGGGAATTGTTTATAATCACAGACTGAGCCAAAAAGACAAGGTTTGGATTAATCTTTGAGTATTTTATTTTGCACAAGCCAAATGTGGGGTTTGTTTTTGTTTTTTTTTTAATAAAATGCCACTCGGAATAAAAAGTTGCTTGGAAAACACCAGCTCTGCCATCTTTTCTCTGTGCCAAACCTGCCCACCCGCTGTGCCAGTGCATGAACTGTCTTGGAAAATATTGTTATTGGCTGGATGAAGCTTTTCAGAGCCGGGTTCCTCTCCCCTGACCAGCCCTCAATCAGCCACAAACACTGCAGGGAACCCCAGGGAGCTCCCGGCACCCCAGCAGAGCCTCCCTGCGCAGGGTCCATCCCAGCAGCTCATCCCAGCAGCTCATCCCAGCTCCGTCCAGAGTCGCTCAGGCTCAGGCTGTGCCATGAATTTGACTTTTGGCGAAAGTCAGAGGGGTAGGGCCGCGTTACGGCGAGCGCGGCCGCGAGGGCTCGCGGCTGGTCCGAGTTACTGAGTAATCACAGCCGGTCATAAATTAAACCGCTTTACCCCCCGCGAGCGCTTGCGGCTTCTGTTCTTCCTGCTCGGGGCCAGCGGAGCGCGACGGGAGCGAAGGGGGGACAGGAGCCGGCTGAGAGCTCGGGGCTGGGGACAGGGCAGTGCCAGGGTGGGGACAGCTGGCACTGTCTCTCCCGCTGACCCCGCAGCCCCAACAGCAGTCGGACCCACTGCTGGGGGGCTCCGGGCGGTCTCCGGTTGCATGCTTGGTACCGGGAGAGACGGGGCTGGTGAAGGCTGGGGTGTGCCCAGGGAGCACCCCCGGGTGGGGACAGCCCGGCGGGCCGGGGAGGCAGCGCGGCCGTGACCGGGGCAGCGGTCCCTGCACGCACGGTCCCAGCCGGCCGGCTCCCGGGTGTGGGGGGGACACACGCGTGCCGGTGCCTCTGCACTCCTGTTCCTCAAGCAGTGACAGCACAGAGTACTAATGCCGGGCTAAATCCTCATGACGACCAGGTACTTCTCTGTTTTTACACGCACAGGCTCCTTCGAAGTGAAAATGGGATTTTCCTGCCTTGAATTACCGTGGCTCCTTCTGAGGCAGCACAAAACCTGGCACTATCTACAGGCAGCTCCTTGTTATTTGTAATTAAGCGATCCACCCATCGGGCTATGGATTTGCTCTGCCAATTTTTCCCTCCTCTTTTCAAAGAGGGATTTATTTTTTGCTGTCTCACCGTTTTTAACTCAAAGAGATGAGTAGAAAACTTTGGCAAGTGTCTCTGCCTTGTCCTCTCCTGCTCTGTCAATGATTAGTGCAGAGATTTCTGACATTTCTGCTGTTTAAGTGCTGCCTCTTCTCAGGAGAGCTCGGGAAATGCCTTCCAGAGTTGTGAAGCACACGGGGTGCAGGACCCAGCTGGGCTGGTGTTGGGGTAGGTCCATGGCTCGGAGGAGATGGATCTGGACGGGGCTGAAATGGCTTCTGGATCTGTCCCTTCCATGGCAGAGGCAGCTGAGAGCTGGTGGCCTCCAAGCAGTGGAGTCTCAATTAAAATAAGGAAGTTTTTCTTCCCTGTAAGGGTGGGGGGGGCCCTGGCACAGGGTGCCAGAGAAGCTGTGGCTGCCCCATCCCTGGAAGTGTCCAAGGCCAGGCTGGATGAGGCTTGGAGCACCCTGGGATAGTGGAAGGTGTCCCTGCCCATGGCAGGGGGTGGAATGGGAAGAGCTTTAAGGTCCTTCCCGCCCAAACCATTCTGGGATTCTGTGAACTCCCCTTTCTGACATCCAGTACTAGCTTTGCAATTAAGTCTCGGAGCCATTACATCCACTTGGACCAGGATTCCTGCTCTGATTTGTGGGACAGTGTGGCTGTGTTTGAGTTTCCATCACTGCTCCTGCACAGCCGGGGCTGCCCTGGGGTCTGCAGTGGGTCAGGGCTGATCCCACCTTGCTCCAGCCTCGTGCGAGCCCCCAGTCCCAGGATGCCCAGGAGCCTTCCCTGCTCTGGCTCACTCTTTGGGAAGGCCGAGGGAGCTGGCGGTGCTGCGGGGATTGCTCAGCCACTGCCGCTGAATCAGGGCTTGCTCAGCACGGCATGGGCTGCGGTCTCCGCAGGGCAGAGCAGGACACGCACCCAGGGGCTTGCATGGGCATGGGGGGAGTAAGTCTGGAGCCACAGCCCAGACTGTCTGTACCCCAAAGAAAGGCAAAACAGACCCAAAACGTATCCAGCATGGGGCGAGAATGCTTATCCAGGTAATTCTCCTGTGCAGGGCTCAGCTTCCCCATGCAGCAGAAACAAAAACGCCTCTGATCTTGGCCAGCCACAAGAAGCTCCAGCAGCACCGAGCTCTCCGTGGGACTGGCATTTTGCTCTGAAAACAGCAAACAACACCCCCAGGGCAGCTGCCCCCTCTTCCCATCCTCCCCAAAAGCCCCTTCGGCCACCAGCAGCCCACCCTCACCCCTCCCTGCCGCCGCTGGAACGGGTTAAGCATTAATCCACAACACTTACCTGGAGAGATCGGACCAGTTCCTTCTACTAAAGGACATTCCTGCTTCCCGGGAGTTTCAGAGAGCCCCCAGAACCTGAGCAGGCATCCAGGCCAAGGTGTCGTGGGAGCCGCGGGGATCAGCGCTGCCCGGAGACTCTGCTCCCCGAGGAGGGAGGGAGGAACCCCCTGCAAGGTTATTTCCCTGTGCACCTTTACCCTGCGTGCCACCCGCTCCCCACCAGCTGCATCACATGGTTCCTTATCTACCTGACACAGGCAGGGCTGTGATTTGTGTGCCAGCGGCGCGGGGCGAGAGCCGCCCTGCCCAGCAGTGCCACGCAAAACCAGAGCCCTCCTCGCTGCCAGGCTCCGAGCCGGGACCCGCCGCTCGAGCCATCCACGTCTCCCAGGGTTTCGGAGACAACTCCCTGCGGAGAACCTGTTCTACCAGCCACAATCCACCAGTCAACAACTCCTGCAGCCCGGCGGAGGAGGTGAATTACCCCGGGCTGAGTGGGAGGAGGTTGGCTCCCGGGGATCCAAAACAGTCATTAAAACACCTCCGGCTGGGCGCAGTCCAGCCCTTTCCAAAGAGCTTGGGAGGGTCCCCTGCTCCTTCCAGCCCTTTCTAGATGTGTTGGATGGATCTGTCAAGGTGACATTCATTCTTGTGAGCTTTGCTGCAGCAGTGAGCACTCACAGAGTCTCGGGGGGAGGGGACTGGAGCAAGGGGGGATCCAGTTTTTGTGTGCTGAAGCCCTGTGCCAGAGAGCAGCTGTGTACCCAGGCTCGTCCTGCGCCGGCACGCAGCCCATCAAACCCATCCCAGCCTCTGCGTGTGCCTCGAGACCCCACCCTTGCAGATGGCAGCCCCTCCTGCCAAGGGCAGGTGTGAAGCCACAGGGGCACTGCCTTTAGTGGGGGAATGGGGGTTGTCTTAGGGGGGATGGGGGGCCCAGGCACAGCAGAGCTAGGTCCCAGCCTGGATTTTCCCACGGCATGGCCGAGACCCCCGTGCTCCCACTGCTCAGGCAGCCAGGCACTACTCCCTGCAGGAAATGTCACCCAGGAGCCCTGGAGTACACCCCCTGCTCCCAGTGAGATCCGTCCCTGAACCAGCCCGAGGAACTGGTTGTGAGGCTGGGCTGGCCCTGCACGCCTCCAGCCCACAGGGTTGTGCCATGACCTGAGCAATGATTTTAATCAAAGGTTCCTGATTAAAATCCCATTTCTAGGAGATAGCCCTGTCAAACGAGCCGCCCGCTCCAAGCACGGCTTGCTCTCTGCTCTTCTTTCTTCTTGCAGTAATTGCTCATCTTTCAAGTGTTTTCATATATACAGAGAATTCAGCCAGTTGTGGCATAAGGGAAAAAAATTACTTAAATAACCTTGCAAGCATCCTGCTAATTGCTGACAGACTATATATAGCAGCCCAGCATCAGCAGCTCCTCTGGAGCAATAAAAGCTCTGTGATTAATGCACAGCAAGCACGGTGCTTGCAAAACTCATTGCCAAGGGATAGCGCTGGAACACAGGACTTAGCAGGGTTTTCCAAAGGATTAGACTGAACGTGGCAGTGAAAGAACACCCCCAGCTAGGATCTACACGGCAAAGGAATATAAAACCTCCCAGTCTGTGATTCCTCTTGTTATTAAGTTGAAGAAATTCTAGACGGGCATTTAGTGCCTGGGGATTAGGCAGAGGATGAGCCTGGCTGACACTCGCCCCCTTGCTGACACTTGCCCCTTCCCAGGGCTTTATTTGCAGCTCAGAAACCTTTGGAGCTGAACAGAGTTTCCTCTTTATTCAAGATCCCTCGGAGGGTTTCTCCTCCATAGGTTTGCCCTGTTTCCCTCAAACTCAGGAAAATGGTTAGTAGAGAAAATATCCTTCAGCAACAAGTTCCAAAGGCCTATTCCCCACTGCTGGAAAGCTCCTCCTTTAACTTGGATGTGTCCTGCTGGGCTGTTCACAGAACAAAGCATTGATCTCTCACGGCTGGAGCTCCTGTTTTCCCTGATGTTCCTCACATCTTTTCATGTCCACCATCATCCCAAGATTTCGCTCCCAAGGAGGCAAAGCGAGCCAAGAGGCACTCATCTCATAGATGAAGTCATGCTGGATTTTTCCCCTGTGTATCACTTTATACCCCTCCAAACCTCCTTTGCCACTTTATCCCCAAATTCCAAGTGCTGCCAGATCCTTCTGAATGTCTGCATCATCAGTCTTACCCTCTGCTGTGACAAAATCAGAGGAATTATCAGCAGTTTGTTATCTCACTACTCTTTCCTCTCTACTGGTTGATTATTTAGCTTTGCTTGGACTTTCCTTCTTAGCTGTGCTTGACCTAAAGGTCTTTGCTTCTGGAAATGCTGAAATGCTTGTCTCCCAGGTCACCCTTATCCACAGGCGCGTTGATGCCTTCAGAAAACAACAGTCACTTTGTCAGACCGGATTTCCCTTAACGAAGTTATTTAGGCCACCCTGAGCTCATCCCCAAAGCCCAGCCCAAGCTGCAGGTCCCCACAGCTGAGGGTGATGAAATCAGGCAGAGAGATGAGTCTGTGGGGGAGAGGATGCCCAGAGAAGCAGTCTGATGTTTATCAAGACCTGCTCCCTGCTCCAGACTGTCCCATCTGCTGTTCCAGACCTGCTCCAGACTGTCCCATCTGCTGCTCCAGACCCACTCCCTGCTCCAGACTGTCCTATCTGCTGTTCCAGACCTGCTCCAGACTGTCCCATCTGCTGCTCCAGACCCACAGCCCCAAGGGGAAGGCTCTGTGCTCATGGCCGAGGGAGCAGAGCCACAGGATGTGCCCTGGGGAAGCTCCAGGGCCAAACCCTTCTCCCCTGCTCTGCCCAGGGGATCTGCACCTGCCTGAGGAGGAGCCCAAAGCTTCCCCTGGTGCGATCAGCAGAACTCATTAGTACCCTCTAAGGAGCTGGACCAGTTTCAGCAGGGCTGGTTTTTCCCTTGGGAACAGTGTCCTGTGTCTCATCATGGTGCAGAGCCTGTTTCTTTGGCTGCAGGGTGGTGGAGAGCTCCCAGTTTCCATGACTGTGCTGTAATTATGGCATTCCTCAGCTTCTTCCTGGGCCCGGCCGTGAACCCTCCACCTCCATCCCTCGTGCTGTGCTGATCCCTCAACCATGGCTCAGCTCCTCCCTGTCTCCCGAGGTTCATCCCCGCTGCTCTGCCATCATGGAGCAGCACTTTCTTCCCAGGACATGGGGCTCCATGGCCAGGAAAAGGGGTTTTCACTCTTGCTCAGCTCCATCCCAGCACTGCAGTGGTGCCACAGCTCCCAGAGGTCCCACCAGCATTGAAAAGCTCTGGCAGGAGCTGGAGGTCTCCCTGCATCCCTGGGATGGTGCTCTGCAGCCCCTGGAATGGTCCAGGGCTCTCCTTCCCACTAACATGTGTTCAGCTCTGTTGTGAGAGAAAGCCAGCAAGGCTCTGGAACTGGTGCTTGCTCAGAAACTGAACCAAGCCCGATCATGGCCTTTTCTGTAGGGAAGGATATCCATTGTCTGAATTGCCTGTCACCAGCTGCCAGAGGGCTTCTTTTCCTTTAGAATTTAGCTTTTTATTAAAAAAAAAAAAAGACAAATCTTGCTTCAAAAATTCCACCATGGTGCCCCATCATCCTTCCGGTTCCCATTCCATTCCCTGCAGACTGGCCTCCAGACGCCATCCCTGTGATACTCCGGGTCTAACGATGGCAAACGAGGGACATCCCCCAAAAGTGACATCAGTGCAAACTTCTCAGGTGATGGAGAGAACAGGCCTGGCCCACTGCCAGCAGCTCTGTGACAGCTGCACTCTTACAGCACAGGGAGTGACAGATTCCCAGGGTTGTTGGGGCTGGAAGGGACCTCTGGGATCAGCCAGTCTCACCCCCTGCCCAGGCAGGGTCACCTGGAGCAGGGGACATAGGGACACCTCCAGGTGGGTTTGGGATGTCTCCAGGAGGGAGACTCCAGGTCCTCCCTGGGCAGCTGTTCCTGGGCTCTGCACCCTCCAAGGAGAGATGTTCTTCCTCATGTTGAGGTTAAACTTTCTGTTTGAGTTTGTGGCCATTGCTGCTTGTCCTGTCCCTGGGCACCCCTGGATTGGTTGTGATTGCTGAGGAATCTGTGAGCAGTGAGGGACAGGGCTCAGGCCCAGCAGGGGAAGCTGGACAGGAGGAATATGCCCTGCTCACCCCGAGCCCTGCTTCTCCCTGGGGCTGCAGCACCTGAGCCTTCCCGGTTTTTACCACGGGGGACACACAGGACCAGCCGTGACCAGTCGGGGGTGACAGGGGGCTGTGCCATGGCGCTGCCATGGGGTCTGATCCTGCACCCAGAGCCCACAGGGGTCCCAAGGGTGATGTTTCACCTTCACCTCGGGTACTGCAGCCTGTGCCAGCCCTGCGCAGGGCAAGATGCTGCAGTCACCTGCAGAGGCCGTGGAATAAACTTCACCCCCTCCCACTCCAAGGTTGCCCATCACCACTGACCTTCCTCCCATCCTCCCTTGCAGCTCCAACCTCCAGCTGAGCTGCAAATATTCAGGGAAATATTCGGGCACAGTTCAGGTGTCTCTGAGCATGACTGGTCAGCAAGGGGGTCACACAGCCCTTGTAACTTGGAAGGGACCACGCTACAACCAACAAGGAGGGATGTTTTCCAAGGTCTATCCCATCTTGATATTTTTTTCCCTACTGTCCAATTTAATTTGAAATTTGTGTAGTTTTAAGATTCTAGTGCTTTTCTGTGCTTTCTTTCAGGGGTCTAGGCTGAAGTGGAGCAAACTGCAGGACAGTGGGGACTGGGCTCTGCTCGTCTCAAGGAGATAGGGCTGACTTCCAGCTCCTCTAGAAAGAGACACCAGTGACTCTCCAGCATTGGTCTCTCTCCCTGAGAAGAGCCTTGTGAGGCCCCATTTGGGCTGAATTTTCAGTAAAAATGTAGTGGAGGGTTCCATTCTAATTCAGTGAGCAGAAAACTGAGATTCTTGTCACCTGGGAGGGAAACAACCCTGGGACTGCAGAGCTGTGGTGTGAGGCAAGCCAGGTGCATCCCAGGATGAAAGGCTCAGCCTTTCCCTTTGCCAAGGGGAGAGCTGGGATCCCAGCTGGCCCAGGGCCACAGGAACAGCTCCAGAGCAGAGATGAAGATTGGATCCCAGTCCTTGATCCAACCAGGAGAGCTCAGAGCTGACTGTTGCATCTTCCCCTGGAGATTCAGTCCCACTAAAAGAGCTTTCTTCCCCCCACTTTTTTCTGTGTTCCTAATAAAACTGAAATCCATAAAACTTTGTTTTCCCATGGCAGTCAGTGTAGTTTTCCACCAGAGAGGGATGAAAATGGGACCCAGTGACTGGGGAGCATTATACCTTGAAAAAGTAGGGCACCTTGCAGAGGGAAAAGTTTTGGGGATGAGTTTTTCTCTCCCCACTCAATCTAAAACACAAGGTGGCCCCACAAAGCCACCTGTAGCCCATGACAAGGGCAAGTGGGCCCTGGGACCTTGCTGAGTACACCTGGCTGCCTTTGCTGGGGCTGCAGAACCACCCTGGGGAGCTCCTAGGTTTGGCTCTGCAGCAGTTTCGGGTGAGCAGGATCCAAGGGCAGGCTAGGCACAAGGACATGGACAGCCTGAGTTCCCAGCATTGACCAGGGCCTGGTGCACAGCACCCAGCACCCCTATTGCCTTTCATCTCCCTTCTACCCCTCCCCACCCCACAAACTCCACCCCTTGTTTTTTAATTACCAAATTAGCATAATTGTACTAAGCTCAGAGAACTGTTCTCAGCTCCTGCTGCGCCGTTTTCTGCTTCTGTTCCAGGCCTGAAGAAGGCTTTGTTTCCATGAAACCTCTCTTGCATTTTCCAGCTCTACCAGTCAGTCAGGTCACGGTTATTAACTCTCCCTGCACATCTTTCTTCCTCTGCCAGGATCAGTGTGAGTTCCCTCTGGGGATGCATGGAGAGATCCCAGGTCGCTGTCTAGGCACTGCTCCCGCCTGGGCCCTGAGCTTGGAGGGCTGAGTACCAAAAACCTCCTGCCTCCGGGTGGGGCAGGCTGGGCCACGGCAGATCCTGGGACCATCCCTGGTCACCTCTGGGAGCTGAGTCACCACTGCTGGCCAAGACACTTCCCAGGGCTGGGCCTGCCTGGAGCCTGCCCTGGGGTGCCTGCAATGAGGACAAAGGAGTCCTGGCACCCTGCTAGACTGCAGCTGCTTGGCCAAATTAAGCTTGAAAAGATAAAAAATGGGCAGGAAAGGCTCTGTGTGCCATGCAACTGCTCCAATCCTGCAGGAGGATGCTGAGGCGATGGAGGATCGGGTGGAAGGACAAGGACTGAGAATCCCAAAGACTGAGCCAAGGGAGAAAATGTGCATTTTCCAGTGGCAGCCTCCTCTGATCCATCCCTGATCTGGGGAAGAGTTTGTATATGAGTTTTGAATCCTCCACGAAGGAGCTGCAGGGTGCTGTGGCAGCCTGAGTGCTGGTGGCCAGGCTAGAGAAGTGTCCCCAGTAGTCTCCTCCCTCACCCTCTGTGCCCAGGGACTGTGACCAGCTCAACTCAGCATCCCTGAATGGGCCACAGGAAAGGGATGCGATGCTAGAGGAATTCAGCTGTCTTGGAGCCAAAGACAAACGCACCTCCTGAAACCTCTCCCTCACTCCCACTGCAAGCCATGAGTCTGCTGTGGGAAGTCCTGCAGGAGCTGTCTTCATGGGGCCACCCTTTCTTTAGGGATGCAGCGAGTTCCTGGGAAGGCTGATCTCTCTTGGAGCCAGGACACTTTTTGATGCCGTTTCCTTCCAGCCCTGACTGGAACGTGCCCTTTGCTCCCAGTTTGTTGCATTTTCTGCAGTTTAGAGTCTCACTCCAAAGGGATGGGGGGGTGCTGCAGCACACCTGGTGTGGTGAGGGTTTGAGTCTGTGGATGCTGCAATTCCCCTGGATACCCTGGGAACACAGACAAGGCACTGCTGCACCTACCAAGAGCAATGCTCTGTGGGTGTGGGCTGAGGATCTCCTGCAGTGCCCTCAGCCAGGAGACCCCATGTGGTTTGAATTCTCACTAATTCACCCCTCCAGCCCTGCTCTGGAATGAGCTGATGCATTCCCAGCTGCTTTCACTGACCGGCTGCAGTCTGCGGGCTGTGACACAGGAAATGGTTGGGCTGGAGGGGGGGGCATGGGATGTTTGGCCTGAAATATGGATTCATCTTGGAATTAAGCCTTGAAATGGGGCTGCCCCGATTGCCACAGCTCCAGTGCCTGTGGTGGGGCAGCCGGAGAGGGAGTTGGGGTCTGGAAGTCTGAAGGCTTTTCCCAAAGCAGAGGAGAAGTGGGGCTTGGAGAACAGGTGGCTCTATTCACCAAGCCTGGTGGTTGGGAGGCTGCTGCAGCCCTGAGGCCCAGCAAGCGTGGCCCTGAACAGGGCCAGGGGGCTCAGCAGAGCTGGTGGGACATAAGGAGCAGCCTGGGACTGCAAGAGCTGAGCCTGTGTGACCCCAGGGCGTGGTGTCTGAGTGCCAGCGTGGGGACCCTGCAGGGTGACCTGGTCCCGGCCCTGGGCAGAGTTCCCCCAGTGACGAGCCCACGCGACCTCGGCCCTGGACACGTCCTTTAATACCCGTGTGGCTGCACAGGGACATCTCGGGTGACACATCTCAGGCTGAGCCACTGGGCATGGGGGGAGCAGCAGCTGTCTCTGCAGGGCTGGGAGGGGAGGGAAGGGGTGGCCAGTGGCACTTGGGGACAGCACGGCCTGTGTGGCTGATGGGGGGGATGCCGTGCAGGAGCAGAGCTGAGGGCACTGCTGGAAGGAAGAAGCTCAGATCTCTTTCCCACACCGGTGTCTTCGTGTTTCAGCTCAGTGGGAATTCAGGGAAGGGTACAAAGGGACAGAGGAGCAGCGAGGGAAGGCTGGCAGCAGGGATGGGGACGGTCTTCTTCCCAATGCTCCTGTGGGAAAGAAACAGCAGAGGGGCAGCGAGGGCGGCTTTGGCTGCTGGCAGCAGCCTGACGGTGGTGCCAGCAATGGCCACGGGATGAGGAGGCTCGGGCAGCACACCCAGGGGGGAGCACCCAGGAGGGCAGGAGAGGGGCTGGCAGGGAGGTGTGGGACAGACCCCCAGCCAAGTGTGGGGTGGGACATGGGGACGGGTTCCCTTTTCCTGTAGGGAGTGGGGGCATTTCTGCATTTCCCCAGGCACAGCCCAGTAGGCTGAGGGAGCACAGCGGGATCAGGACCCGGCCCTACCTCTCACTGCCCTGTGGGGGACTTGGCAGCGTCGAACATCTTCTTCCTCCCCTCCATGCCTGACATGGCTTCCACATTCTTCCGCCAGTCGCCCACTTCCACAGGGCGTTCCTGCAGGAGGAACGGGGCCGGGGGTGAGGGTCTGGCAGCTCTGCCCTGCCCTCCCCTGCGCAGAGCCCTCAGCTGGGGGACACAGCTACCCCCTCGCAAAGTCCCTGTCCCTCTGCCGTGTGTCCCTGCACCAGGAGCTGCCTGGGAGGTGGCAAACAGCAGCCTGATCTCCACAGGGGGATCTGGATCCATGTGGATACTCCCCTGCTCAAAGCCTGGCCAAGCTGCATTCGTGCACTAGAAGGCTCAATAATCCCAGAAAAATTTCTTCGGGAGGAAGAAACCACATGGGACTTTGGGTTTACACCAGCACAGTGGGGCAAATGTCAGTAAAAATACTTCCTGCATTGCCCTCCCGGCCCACATAAAGTCCACCTCCACCTTCTCTGAGCTTTGGTGGGGACTGGGATTGTCGGTGTGACAGTGGGAGCCTGGCAGACACTTCCAGAGCAGACAGGGGAGGTGACAGCAACTCTGGGCAGGTGACAGCAGCTCTGGGAGCGTGCCCAGGTGTCTGCTCTGCCAACCCCCAGCATTCGTAGGATACAAGCTGTGCCCCAACACCATCTCACGACACTAAAACAAACCCAGATGCATTCTCCACCTGGTGCCCCGGGCTGTAAGCACAGTTTTCTGTCCGAAGGGCTGGAAAAGTGCTATACCACAGTGGGGGGACAAAGGAAAAACAGCTCAAAATTGAGATTCTCATCCAATCTGCTGAGCTGGGACCAGCTGGTGAAACCCCTCTGGGGAGAGGCCCTGGGGATGAGGCACAGCTCCTGGTGCTGGGGCACCTGCACACCCCAGTCGGGTTTGGGCATCGCTGGCATTGAGACATTCCCCTCTCACACCTCTGCCAAGCTGGTGGGAACTGGGCCATTTATCTCAGGCCAAGTGCTGGGCTGCTCTGTCTTATCTAATCTGGGTTTGGGAATTCCCTGGGAGTTTTCTGGGTGTGATTGTGCCCAACAGGAGCTCTCCTAGTTCCCTACAAGATCAAAGATCAGACTGCATGTGCAGCTAAGCAGTGGTGCCAAGGGGCCCAGGTGAGAGACCCCCACATGCTCTGGGAGAGAAGAGCACCACGGACACAGCCCCAGATCTCGTGTTGCCATCCACCAGTCACCTGGCCCAGTCTAACTGGTCCTGCGTGGTCCCACAACATCCCACTATGGGAATGGCCTCACAGGGCTCTTTCCAAAGCTGACAAGGGGTGGACACAGGAAAAGGGCAAGGGCACCCCTAGGAAGTGTGTCCATCTCCAGCCTCCAGAGGAGTCACCCACCTTCTCCGTGTCCTCCTTCTTGACAGACTTCAGGTTGGCCCTGAGATCCATAGACACCTTGTGCTTGGAGCCCAGCAGAGCCCTGAGCATGGCATCGGCCGAGACGCGGACCCTGCGCAGGGGAGGGCGCTTGAACTTCCCTCGGAGATCAAGAACTTTGATTTTCAGATCTTTAATCTGCAGTGGGAGGGGAGGAGGAGGAGTGGGAGGTCACTGCTGGGCTGGCTTGCACAGAGAGCCCCTGTGGGAAGTAGGAGGCTCTGCCAGCAGCCAGCCCCAGAGGGGTCTGCACCTCTCCTGCAGGACCACCCCCAGCAAGGCTCTGCCCACCCAGGCTTAGAGCTGGGTCATGGGCTGGGCCCAGCCTGCTCAGGTGGCAGCTGCACCACGAGAAGCTCTCAGACCCACAGGGGTGACCAGGAAGGCGAGGAACCTCTCTGTGGACCCTGAGGACAGTTTGAGTCCCCTTGGGCAGGGATGAACCTTGCTCTGAGTGGGGCCTTGCAGAGCAAACACCAGCCCTGAGATAACCCTGGTGCCTATCCCACGTCCCAGCTCATCCTGGTCCCTGACATATCCCCACTGAGGCCAGAGCTGCCACTGGGAGGGAGTTTCCAGAAGGAACCAGCCCGTCCTCCCTCCTACCTCCCGCATGTTATGATTGCATTTCGCTTCAATGTCGTATCTCTCCTCATCCACAATTTCCACCTTCTCGTGCAGCTCCCTGCACAGGTCCTGGGGGCCAAGGAAACAGGAGAGCGGTGAGTGAGGCCCCTCCACACTCCCAAGGAGCTCCCTCCACCCTCGGGCCTGAGGAATACCTGGAGCTGACTCAAGGAGAGCCCGCTGGTGTGCAGTGGGGTGACCCGCTCAGACAGGTACCTCTCCTTCTCTGCCTGCTTGTCCACAATCTCCTGATCCCACTCCTCCTTGGCCTTGGCCAGCATCAAACTCTGTGAGCACAAGGAAATGGCAGAAGTGTGAACTGAACAGGCTCCTGGTTCCCCCCCAGCCACTCACACAGCGTCTGTAGGATGGGACAGTGTTGTGTGCCAGCCCCCTCCCCGCTGTCCCCAAACACACATCAAAGCCTCTCCACAGCTTTGGTGTGGGGTGCTGAGGGCAGGCGGGGCCATGGCACCGGGGGCTGTGGGGCCATGGTCCTGCTGGGTGCTGATGTTGGCTCTGCCTTCGCTCTGCCGGGGCAGGGAATGTTTATCCCAAGCCAGAGCCCGGGGATCTCCAGGCTGGTACTGGAGCACAAACGGGCTGAGGCTTCAGAGTTGAAGGTGTGGGGGTCTCTCCCCACCTTAGTGAAGGGGAGGTTTGTTTGGACCACAAATCCCACATGAGTGAGAAGAGAGAGGTGTGGTGGGAGCTGCTCCCCACAGCCCATCCTTGTGCTGCTCCTCATCACTGTCCCACCGACCACGCACTCCAACCTGGTTCCTTTGCCCCAGCAAGACAAACCTCAGGGAGTTTCCAGCCCTCGGGACTCACCTTCAACAAGAGTTTGCGTGAGGCTGTGATCTTGGATTTTCTCTAGGGGAAAGGGGAGGGAAAGAAAACACCCTTTGAAAACAAACGCACAGCAAACGCAGAGCAGCGCCGAGATCTCTCCCAAAGGGAAAAGCACTTACCTCCCTGCAGGCAGGTGAGCAGCCAGGGAGGAGCAGAAAAAACAAGAGAAGAGAACAAGGCATCAAATAATGAGAGTAAAAAAGAGGGGACAGGCAGGGAAAGCATCTTGTGTGGTTGCAGTTGGTTGCTTATTTCTGTATCTCACAGCTGCCACCAGCACGTGAGCCAGGTCTGAGGTGAAGGTGCCCTCTGGAAATGGAGTGGGAGCTCAGGGCCACAGCTAAGAAAGCCAAAACGTCACTCAGGTGTGACAGGTGAGCTGGTGCTGTCCCCATCGTGCCAGCCCCAGCTCAGTCCCTGCGGTTCAGACACCCTCAGTGCCCCACTCCTACTGTGGCTGGGGCAGGATGTTTGGATCCTGCTCAGGTTCACGGGGCTGGGACATCCGCATGTCACTACTCCAGGAAAGCTCTGCAGGGAGTTTCTCCCTTCCCTGCTCCCCAGGGAATGTGGTGTGTTTGCACAGTGTGCTACAGAGAGCCTCACGGCTGATCCGGAGGTGCTGCCTACCCTCAGATCCGCATTTTGGCATCTAGGAAAGCCCCAAGGTTTGAACTGGGGCAGTGAAAGGACGAACAGTTTGCATTTAAAGACAGTTGTTCCAAGGGGGATGGCAGAGAGGTCTGGGGCAGGGCAGGGTCTCCCAGCTGATGTTCCCCAAAGGGACAAGCGCAGCCGGGGGAAGGTTTATGGGGTCCCAGGGGCTCCAGCTACTCACGGCTCTGGCATCGCGGCGTGTGCTGCGCCCTGCCAAAGAAAGAGAGAGAAGCTGGAACAAAGGTGCGAATCCCAGATGCACAACAGACGCGGAGGGCAGCGGGGAGCGATGCCGAGGTGCGGTGCTGCCCCGTGCTGTCGGCGGAGGGAAGCGGCTCGGAGCCTCCGTCCCGCTGGGAAACACGGGACGAGCCGCCGGCTCCGGGAAAACCTGACTCCATTTCGGGCAAGCTCGGGCGTGCCGCCAGCCGGCCCCATCTCGCTCGGGCTCCTGCTCCTGCTCCTCGGGGCTTTTCCCAAGCTCCGAGCTGTTCCCCCGTCGGCTGCGGCGCCCGCCCCAGCTCGGGGCAAGGGATGGAGGTTGGAAATCTCAGGAGAAATGGGGGTGCCCCGGGGGTCCCCCCACTGTTCCGGCTCAGGGAGTCCTGTCCTGCAGCTCCCGTGGGCAACGGCAGCGATAGGAGAGCCAAAGCCCACCCGGGGAGTGCCGGAGCAAGGGGCAACACCTCTGCTCTGGAGCTAGGCTGACAGAGCTGGGGGTGTCCAGTCTGGAGAAGGAGCAGGGAGACCTGAGAGCCCCTTCCAGGGCCTAAAGGCGCTTCAGGAGGTAGGAGAGAAACTCTGGGACAAGGGATGGAGGGACAGGATAAGGGGAAATGGCTTTCCACTGTCAGAGGGCATGGCTAGATGGGATATCGAGAAGAGATTCCTGGCTGTGAGGGTGGGGAGGCCCTGGCACAGAGAAGCTGTGGGTGCCCCATCCCTGGAAGTGTCCAAGGCCAGTCTGGACGGGGCTTGGAGCAGCCTGGGCTAGTGGAAGGTGTCCCTGCCCATGGCAGGGGGTGGGACTGGAGTATCTTTAATGTCCCTTCCCACCCAAACCATTCTGGGATTCTCTAAGTTAGAGCCCACAGCTGAGCAGGTTCCTTCAGCAGCCACAGTCCAGGTGAAACATTCAGGGTTTCCTATTTTACATTTGCCTGGTGATTCCAAGCCCTGGCAGCTGCTCCAGCCAAGGCTGCTCCCCTGGCCCTGCTCTGACTCCTCCTGTGCTGAGCAGTTGGGGCACCCTGTGAGCCCAAGCAGCAGAAAAATGCAGGGGAAAATACCAATGCTTTTTAATTTTTTTCCCCTCAAACAGCATTTTCCAGGTGTGGGTTTAGTCCTTTTCCTTAGGAGTGAAATAGACAAGCTGGGATTTTTTGCCTTGATCCTTTTTCATCCCCCAAAATTTGGAAACTCCTTTAGACCCCAAAGATTGCTGCTGGGAGAAATGAAAAGCTGATTTCAAACAGCTGCTCCCAGGTTTGCATGGAGCCTGTGCCAAGCAAATCTCAGGGCACCTCCTGGCTCTGTCCCCTTGTCCCTGTTCCTTCCCCATGCCCCCACAGCTCAGCCAGAGACATGTCCTGAATCAATGGAGTTTAGGGGAGGGGGAATGTGTAATAAAATCCCAACAGGAATCATCTCCCCCAGAGCCTCCCAATCCAGATCCCTGCATTTACAAGGAAAAATCCCAAGAACAGGAATTTCTTTGTCCTCAAACCACATCTGACAGATCCTGTTTCCTGCCTTTGTGGAGGTTTTTGGTGCTGTGACAAATATCCCAGAGGACACCAGGCTGCACTGGTGCCTTGAGCAGGCTGGGTCCCAGCTGCTGCCCCCCAATTTATTCTGGGGTGGCAGAGGAGCCTTTCTCTCCCTGGAGCTGGCAAGGGCTGGGCGCAGCCCCTCAGTGTTTCCATTTTCTCCCGCGAGCAGAGCCCGGCATTCCTTGGGGTGGGATCCACACCTTGAGCTCACGACCTCTACCAAGGTCAGTCAGGTTTTAGGGCCAAATAGTCCTAAATTGGCTTCCCAAACAACAGCAGGGACTCAGCTGTGCCAGTGGGACATCCCCAGCAATCCCCAGTGCCAGGACTTTTGGACTCCGGCTGGATCTGGAACATCCACGAGACTTCGCTCCCTGATGGGGACGAGAGGATCTGGACAAGCTCATTCTGCACTGTTTGCACTGTCCCAGCTGTGAAAAGCTTGTAAAGCTTTATTGAACCACTGGACCATGGAAATCCTTAAAAGAAATAATCCCATAAACCCAAACACAGCCAATCCTGACATCCTCCTGCATCGCAGAAGGCTGGAGACAGACCACAAGCAGTCTCCCAGCTACTCCACACTCTGCTCCCACCCAGAACCTCACACCGGCGAGCCAGGCTGGAACACTTGGGCAAGGGCTCCCCAAACAGTCATGTTTGCCACTTTTTGGAAAAAAGCCAGGCAAATATCAGCTCCAAAGTCTTTGTCCCCATTGCAGCCTCACCAATCCTCTCTCCAAGAGCAGAGGAAATGTCTGATCCACCTCAGAGAGGGGGAGAAATTCAGGCAAATTCACGTGCTGGGGGTTCCTCTCTGTCATGTGCCAGTGCCGGGGGTTTCGTGCCCATGTCACCACCAGCATACCCAGAGGGGGACACGGGGTAGTGGCAGTGTCTTACCTGGCTGTGCGGGAGGGAGGTGACGCCTGGCCTTGGGACAGTCGCGCTCTGCCGGGGCTGTGGCTGAGGAGGGGTATTGAATCCCAGCCCTGCCTGCAAGTGGTCGGTAAAAATAGCACAAATCCCCTCCTCTGCAGGCATCTGCTGCAAGCCCCGGGAGTGCTGGGACTGCTGCTCACACCTGGGGCACCGCCTGGAACACAGGGACACACACAGGTCACCTGTGTGTCATTGCACTCGTGTCCCAGGGCACCCACAACCCCTCTTTGGTTCAGAGAATTTCAGGGCTGTTTGCATGGGAATCATCTCGGAGTGGTTTGGGTGGGAAGGGACCTTAAAGCCCATCCAGTCTCACCCCTGCCATGGCAGGGACACCTTCCACTAGCCCAGGTTGCTCCAAGCCCCGTCCAACCTGGCCTTGGACATTTCCAGGGATGGGGCAGCCACAGCTGCTCAGGGCACCCTGTGCCAGGGCCTCCCCACCCTCACAGGGAACAATTCCTTCCCAATATCCCATCCATCCCTGCCCTCTGGCAGTGGGAAGCCATTCCCTGTGTCCTGTCCCTCCAGTCCTTGTCCCAAGTCCCTCTCTGGCTCTCCTGGAGCCCCTTTGGGCACTGGAATACCCCCAGCTCGGAGAGCAGCTGCTCACACGGGGGGTGTTGGGGACATACAGGCAGGCTCGGGCTGACCAGTGCTGGTGGTGCCGTGGGGATGGGGGGGATCCTCCTGGCACCTCTGCCCTGCATCTGTCCAGTGTGACAGAGCTCCAGAGATGCTGGAACAGGCAGGGCAGGGGGTGTGAACAGCCTGCAAGCTGCTGCCGTGCTGACCCCTGCACGATGGGGCACACACAGGACAGCGCTGGCCAAGGAGGAGCCACCTGGCCATCTGGGAGCCACCAGAGCCACCAGATCAGGAGAGTGAACCTCACCAGGCCAGGCCACAGTGCTGAGGGATGATGGCATAAACCAGCAAATGTGGGGTCACACTTCACACCAGGTGGGGTTGGGACCAAGGAGGGCACAGTCCCCTCTTTAAGGAGAAGAACCAGCCCTCTCACCCATCACAGCACTACAGCTTGGGATGCTCAAGCAACTCCCAGCCTCTCACAGGCCCTGAGGTTTCCCCCATGAAATTCCCAAAAAGCAGTGACAAAGCTGCTGTCTGTCCCCACTGTTCCCCACAAAGCCCCTTGTCCAGTGTCCCTTGGCATGGCAAGGACTGCAGGGCAGGCAACACCTGTTCCCCAGGATATTTTTAGGGACAAATTTAGGAGCAAACAATTCCCAGCGTGGGGCCCAGCAGGGACAATGCCTGGCATGTTAATCCTGGGGCTTTTATGGCTGGGAGAGACACGCAGCTGCAGGAGTGGGCAGCTCCCGTGCCGGGGAGCACAGATAGCCCCCATCCATCCTGCAGAGCCTTCCCAGCTCCCTCCACTGCCTAAACACCAACGGGAGCTGTGGGGATCCCCACATGCTGGTGGGAGATCGGTGACAGTGGCAATGGCTGTGGCAGTGCCATCCTCGCATGAATTGCACCAAGCAAGTCCCAGTGGGCCGGGGAGAAACCCCCCTGCATCCAGCCCACCCTTGCACCCTTGCACCCCTGCAAGGACCCTTGCACCCCTGCAAGGACCCTTCCCTGGCTGCAAACGCCAATAGGGGATCTGCTCTCACCCCCGAGGAGGAGGAGGCTTTAACCAGTCCCGTTAGACCTTTATAAGGAAAAGCCCCCGCGAGGCCAGGCCTCCAGCATCTTTCCTCCCGGATGCCTTGGGATTGTTTTCGGAGCACAGAGGAGCCAAAATTAGCCCGTGACAAAGGCGCTGCATTCCCGCAGCTCCGGGGATGGGGCGGGGGCTGCTTCGGATGCCATTTGCTCCAGTCTCAGGTTTCATCCTCTGCTGGGTCCCGGAGTGAGGAGGAGGAAAAGGCAGGAGAGGGATGGGGCAACGGGGCCCCTCGATTTGGGGTTTTCCCATGGGTTTCACAGCCCCGGCGTTGCCATGGGGGCTGCACAGAGGGACTGGCAGGGGACCGGGGTCTCCCATCCCTCCTCACCAGCTGACACACAGGGGATGTTCTGAGTCCCCATCCCCATCCCTGGCTCACAAACCACAGAGAGGTGTCTCCAGGTGAGGGGTTGTTTTATCAGGTGCCACCTGGGCCTTGGACACCGCTCTGAGCTGCTGGGGGTGGGAAGGATCAGGCTGGAGATCTATGGGGGAGAGCAGTGCTGAGGGTAAATTCAGAGCAAAATAATAAAAATATATCTGGGATTGGCTCAGTTGGTCAGAGCCCAGGACATGGGCTTGATCCTCATTGTGTTGATTTGTCACGACCTGGTTTTTTAGTAGCAGGGGAAGGCCACAGAAGTGAATTCTGTGAGAAGCTGCTGGAAGCTTCCACCACATCCAGCAGAGCTGATCTCTGATGGTTCCGAAGATGGACGTGCTGCTGGCCCAATGCCAGTGGTGGTGACATATTTATGAAGAAAATCCAAACAGCGTGACGGCAGTTTTTTCCAGGGGTGGCGGGGCGCCGCTGCCATCTCGGTGCGGCCTGCACGAGCCTCGCCTGCCTGGCCACCCCTTGCCAGCCGTGCCACGGGCAAAAGGGCAGCGGCAGCGGCGGCTTCTTCCTCCCGGCACCCCACAGGAGGAGAGGTGTTGAATGGTGCCAGTGCCACGGTGGCAGCTAGGCCACATGGCTGGCAGCAGAAACATGGTGAGTGACTCCCCGGCACGGAACGGAGACGAGATTGACCTCTCATCACTGCGGGATCCTGCAGCAATCTTTGAATTGGTGGAACTTGTTGGCAATGGTACCTATGGGCAGCAGTGTTTCTTCTAGTCAGAAAAGAGGAAGAAGTGAGGGCATGTGAGGGAGAACAACATGGTGGCACCAGGGGCAGTGGAGAAGGAGGGGGAGGAGGTGCTCCAGGTGCTGGAGCCGAGGTTCCTCTGCAGGCCGTGGTGAGGACCATGGTGAAGCAGCTGTGCCCCTGCAGCCCATGGGTCCACAGGGGATGCAGATCCACCCACAGCCTGTAGAAGAAGTGCTCACGCCAGAGCGGGTGGATACTGGAGAAAGCTGTGATCCTGTGGGAGACCCAAAGAGAGAGAGAGCTCTTGGTTCCAAACTAGAGCAGCCTATCCTTGGAGGACTGCACCCCGTGGACAAGTGACCCACGCCCCAGGAGTTTGGGTAGACCGCCCGTGGGAGGGACTTATATTGCAGCAGGTTTGGCAGGACTGCTGCTCGTGAGATTGGAGCGACACTGGAGAAGTTCACAGACAACTGTCTCCCATGGGAGGGACCCCACGGCATAGCAGAGGAAAGACTCCTCTCCCTGAGTGAACAGAAGATCTTGAGTGACAAACTAACCAAACCCCCGTGCCCTGTCTCCCTGCGATGTCAGTGGGAAGGAGGGAGGGGCTGGGGAGAAAAAAGGTGTTTTAAAGACTTATTTAATTCTCATTATCCTTCTCTGACTCTGTTAATAATACATTTACTTTACACCTTTAAATTTGAACCTCTTTTGCCCTTAGAGTTTTTTCTCCCAGTCCTCATCTCAACTCATGAGACCTTCATTAATTTTTTTCCCTCTCCTCTGCCAAGCTGAGATCAAGAGAAGGTGAGCGAACAGCTTTTATGGGTGCCTGGCATTTGGCCAGTGTCAAACCACGGCACCCATTCACTTAAGGGTTGGACTCCATGATCCCCATGGGTACCTTCCAACTCAGACTGTTCCGTGATTCTGTGATTTGCCCACATGCTTCTGCTGCTGCAACAAATCAAATATTGCCCTGTTACTGGGAGCCAGTGGTTGAGGGGAAGGATTCCCCATGGGCTGCCACCAAGGGGATGGATGCCAACAGAAAATTCCCAGAGAGCTGTATAGGGAGGTCAGACCTAGCCAGGACCAAGTCCCCAGGGACAGCTGCTTGTCCCTGAATGTCCCTGTGATCTGCAGGTCACCTGTGTTTAGTCTCTTACAAGTGGACCCCCAGCACATGTTTAGATGGATGGGGCATTTTCCCCGTCTGGACCTCCCAAGTGCCTGGAGGGTGTTAGTGCATCAGCCCCACACCCACGGCAGGGGCTGCCAGAGCTGTCCAATGATCCCTGGCTCCTCAAGGTCCTGGGACTCCAAATGAGGGTACCTGACCCCTGTGAGCAGTTCAGCTGCCCCACATGAAGCCAATCTCCCAGAAGAAATGGACTCGAAGCAATGCTGGAGGGATTCCTTCCCCTCCTCTGGAACCTTCCCACCCATCCTGTCCTCACCCTCTCCCAAAAGCACCACCCTTGTTCCATCAACCCTGATGGAATTCACAAAGACAACAGCTCCCAGAGCATCCAGGACAGACTTAGAAATGACAGCTGAGCCTCTGGTGTCCTTTGGGACTGAGCCTCTGGTGTCCTTTGGGACTCACCCTCCCATCCATCCCCCCCTCCCCACCATGCTCAGAGCCCAATGCTGCAGGGTGACAGGAGACCCCTGGCTGTGCCAGGTTTGTCACTGGACTGGGACAGATGATGCCCCACAGACTCACCATGGTGTGGGAGAAGGTTTTTCTTCTGTGGGACAGCTCAGAGGCCAGGGGACAGCCAGGTCACCCCCTGAGCCAGGTGACTGCAAGGCTGCAGGGTCAGGTGGCAATGAAGTCGTGAAGGGCTGTGGGACTCATCCTGAGGAATGGTCCCATGTGGGTGTTTCTCCTGCAGACCATCCGACAGCTCTCATCCCTCCCGAGCTGCCAGAGGAATCCAACCTGTCCCACCTGCTCTGTGGATTGGTGACAGTGCAGTAGAAGCTCCTGGGACGCTTCTCCAAGAGCCAATGCCTCCTGCAGCCCTGGGGGAAATTTCCCACCCCGCTACATCTGTGAACAAGTCCCACCAAACCTGAGGGAAAAACCTGAGATGGAAAGGGGGCCAGAATTTGGATAATCATCACAGCCCGGCCTGGGAACCAGCACAGCCCCAGGCCAGACCCGAAATATGCCCACAGGGCTGAGAGACCTCTCCCAGCTCATCTGCCCCACTCATCCTCACCCCATTGCATCATCCCTACCAGGACACCCCCATTTCCCACTGCCCAGGAGGGCAGAGGCTTCTCATCCCTTTGGGATGTGCTGCTCCATGCCCTGCTCCTGGAGCCACAGCACCCTGTTCTGGGAGCCCCGAGTTCTGGACACCCCTGTGGGCCTGGTGCAGCTCAGGACTGTGCTCATGCCAGCCCCTCCGTCTGTGGGCATGGACTCACCCTCCCCCCTTGGCTACAGAGAGTAAGTCCACGTGGAGACAGCTCTGGGGCTGGATACCAAAGCAGGATAACTATCCTAAAATGCAAGAAACACCTTCCACTTCTAGAAATATCATGGACAGTTTGTTTTTCTCTGTTTGAACACTTTGGGAAGGCTTGAAATGTTTGCAGAAGGTGCCAGAGCTGAGGAGAGCTCCCCAAAAGCCAAGGGGCCCTTTAGGAACAGCACAGGCTCCTGCCTTGTGGCACTGGCACGTGGAAAAGGTTTTGTTAAATAGGGAGGAATTACCTACTTCGGGATAGTGGAAAGACATGATTGAAATGGAGCTGAGCCATCCGCTGAAGACTTCAGGATTTCAATGGCTTTGCCAGTGACACATGAGACCTTCCCTGTGCTGATCCTGTGGGCTCTTCTCACCAGGAGGGGGATTTGGGCAGTTCTCTGCCAGTGGCAGCCATGGCTCAGCAGCGACGTCAGTTTGAGCATCACAAAGCCCAGGCTGGTCTCCAGCCTAAGGCAAAATACCATCCAAAAAAAAAGACTATTCCAAATAATACAAAAATTCTGGCCCAGGCAGGGAACCTGACAGAGTTTTTGGACATTTTCAGGGTATTTGCAGATCTTTCCATCTGTGTGTGAGACACATCTCAGTATCCACTTTTGGTTGGGCTGGGCCACCCCTACCCCCAGAGCAGCCTCGTGGCTCCTGCTCGGGGATGGTGGGGGACAGACAGGCGCTGGGATGCACTGGTTGTTCCCTCTGCAGCTCCAGCTATGTCTGGGACCTGGTTTTGTTTCTTCCTGGTGAGTCCCTGCCCTTCCATGGGCTCCCACAGCCTCAGCTCCACTGCTGCGGAATGTCACAGCCACAGTCGTTAACCCCCCGGGACACCCAGCCCAAGACCCTGTGGTTTCAGAATTAATATGTAATCCCTGCCCTGACCGCCTCAGCATCCCAGGATCTGTGGTACAAGGACAATTATTTCTTCTACACCCAACGCAGGAGTATTCATTGGAGATGGACAAGCTCCCCACAGCAATGGAGAGGGACATCCCAGCCTCTGCTCCCCTGGAGCGTGGACACACAGACACAGCAGAGCTCTGGGTGGGTGTTGGGTCCCAAACCAAAATCCAGTGATTTAGGAATTGTAATTAAGGATGGTCAACAATGAAATCATTTTAGGAGCATCTGGAGGAAGCTGGACAGTTGCCCTAAAGCCAAAAAGCAGAACAGTCCTTGCTACAGATGGGATTTTCTTTTAATTTTTATCCAAAGAGGAACCACCCACAAGCTCAGGGATGATTCCAGGAGAAGCAGGGTGGTGCCAGGCTTTCCACAGGGCACTTGGACATGGAGGAGGCCCCACACATAGTCCCACCTGACAAAAGCATGGGCACCATCAGGTGCACCCCCACCTCCCTGTCTCAGCACTGTGACCCCACTGCCCTCCCTGGCACTCAGGGTGTCCAGCCAGCTCCAAACTGATCCCAAAGTCAGACCTGGGATGTCATCAGGTGGAAAAAACTCCTTTCCCCTGCACCCACTGCACCCTCGTGGTGCTGCAGGGAGCGTGCCAGTCCCTGTGGGTGCTGGCAGAGCCCCTGCCCAGGGTGAGGGGCACAGAGCAGCCCCCCAGAGTAGCCTCAGCACCGGGGCACCCTCAGACAAGTGTGGGGAGGGCTCATGGAGCAGGGGCACTGCTGGGAGAAGAAGAGCCAGATTTTCAGGCTCCTGCCTTTGAACTCTGGGTGCTCCAGGGCACCTTTCTCCTCTCTGGGACTCTCCCCGGGGCGATCTGGCCAGCCCCTCCTCACCCCTGGAGCTGGAGGAGCTGAGGGGCCACAAATCCACCCCCCATCCCCCTGTTGTGCCTCAGTTTCCCCACCTCCGGGGGCATTGGGAATGCTTCCCATGGGTCCTCTCCAGCTTTCCAGGCTGCCCGGGAGTGTGCTGGCACCACACCCCTGGTGCTGGGGGATGCTCCAGCCTCTGGCCCTGCTCCACTTCCTGGCCGGGTCTCTTGGCTATTTATTTGTTTTTCAGTCTCGGGGTGACTTCTCCTCTGCACGAGACATTCAGCCCTCTCAGGGGCAGATGAAGCCACCACACCTCCCACCCCCACGCCCCCGGCTTGGCTCTGACCCCCAGCCCCTGCTCCAGGGTCAGGCTGGAAATCCACCCACTGAGGGTGGGTCAGGCAGGTGTGGGTGTCTGCTCAGAAGAAAATGCCAAACCTGGGGGCTTGGGGAGCTCTGAAGTCCCTTGGAGATATGGGGTGCAGGCAAGGACCCTAGATGTGTGTTGGTCTGGATGAGGGGCTTGGGATGAGGATGGAAAAGCTTGACTTTCCCCGGGACTGGACCTGAAACCCTGACATGGGGATTTGTGTTCTCTTATTTTCCTCTCCCTCCACTTACTGCCTGAATTTCCTCTCAGCTCTCGGGTACTGTGGCCTCTCTGCTGCCTCGTCATCAGTGCCTGGGGATGTGCCACAGCCAGGGCTGATGCTTACACATCCCCCCCGATCATTTTTCTCTGCCAGTTCCTTGCTGGCATTTGGAAAACAGAAAATACCTGTTTACAGGGAGCAAGAGAGCAGAAAAACTGAAAAAAGGAGTCACACTGGATAAAACTGATGACTTTGGGAACCCGCTGGCTCTGGGTGCTTCCCCACCCTGGCACCAACCATGGCACAGGCTTGGGATGCTCACAGGGCTTTTATTGAGCCTCACCGAATCCCCTGAATCCGGGAGCTGGGGATTTAGGGGAAACCCCAGGACAACGATCCTTGCCCTGTAAATGCTGTGTAAGCCCCAGCACCTTCCTGACCACCCCATTCTCTCCTGAAACATGTGCAGGGACCTGGACTGGGGCTTGTCCACACAGGGCACCTCACCTGGAGCATGTCCTGTGGAGGGTGCCCCCATCCCTGGAGGGAGCCCCCACATCCCTGTCATGGCACCGGGATGGTGCAGAGATCCATTTGTGCAGGGTTTGGGTCCGGCTTCATCCGCACCCCCAGCCTGTCCCCCCACTCCTCTCCACTCCCAGCCGGGGGCTCTCAGTAAATGCAGCCCTGAGGACCAGCTGCCCAAGGAGCCTTCCCTGGGTGGAACTCCCCAGTGCCTGTTTCAGCAGAGCCAGCACGAGCCTGGCCTCGCACGGTGAGCAGGCTCCGGCCACGCCACCGTCCCCAAAGCCACCCGGCGCTGTCCTGGCACGGGACAGGACCTCGTGGGGTGCAGGCTGGGGTTCAGGCTGGGGCCAGGTGCCGCGGTCCGGGGCATCAGGACAACGTGCTCCGTGATTCCCACGCGGCCGGGAAATCTCCGGGAGGATCCGCAGCGCCTCCGGCCCCAGCTGGGCTCAGGCTCCGGCTTGCGGAGTGCACTGGTGGCTCCAGGCGCTGCTGTCTGCGCTGCCTGTCGGGGCAGGGCCACCCCTTCCCTGCTGCAAAGCCACAGCGCTGCTCCCGTGTCACCGGCACGCCAACCACCGTGGGAATCCCTGGGGACACGGGCGCAGTGGGACTGGTGACCAGGGAGTCTCGGGGTGCCAGTGGGGGTCTTTGGAGCCCGACTGGGGATGCTGGTTCAGGGGTCATGACTGGCAAAGCTCTGTGCAGGATTTGGGCTCTCCCATGCCCTGTGGGATCCCACAAATCAAAGCAACACCAGAGTAAGAAGCAGAAAGTCCTGTTTGGGGACACTTTTAGTACAGGGAATTGGGGTCCCCAGCATTCCCCAACAGCCCAAGGACATCCCAGGGTGAGACAATGTCCAGCAGCATGGCTGTGTCACCACGCCATTGGTTCAGTGCCCTGCTGAGGGGTCCCTGCTGCAGCAGTAGCTCTCCAGCCCCTTTTTAAAATTGGGACCCAGCCACATCCATCTGTCCCAGTGTTACTGTCACACAGGCAGAGCTCCCTGTCACACGGATCCTTCGGGCACAGCCTCATCCATCCCCTGTCCGGCAGGAGAGGCCTGGGGTCCCCACCAGTGCACCAAGGTCCTGCACATGTCAGCTGAATGAAGGGTGGTGGGGCTCCACGCACGGATGTCACCTCCTGCCTTGTCTGAAGCCCCAGGTGGTGGCCCTGCCTGTGTCCTTCGCCCTGTTGTGCCAAGGGGAGGCTGTGCCACCCCAGCTCTTGCGGTGCCTCTGCCCTGCCCCGGCACGGGGGGAGCCAGCGCCAGCACCGGCCTCGCCGGGGCCACTGTCCTCGTCCTCGGGCTGCACAGCGGTGGCCTCACTTGCCCGCAGGGATCCCGTTCTCCCCAGCACCTGCCGAGCCGAGGGCCATCTCCATCCGACTCCTGGGAAGCTGCGATTCCCTGGGCTGTCCCACCGCGGCTGCGCCCAGCTGCACCACTGCGGAGAGAAGGCTCCTGTCACCCGCTCGGCCAGCGCTGGGACATGGGGCATCCTGAGGGGACTGAGGAGTGGGGCCAGCCGCCATCCCCGCCCCATCCCACGTGCAGGACGGCAAAGGGCCCCGTATCCCTCAGGCCACCCCAGACAGAGGGACGATGTTAGAAAGTCCCTCTCCAGGGATACAGAGAGGCGAANGGGGGGGGGGGGGGGGGTCCCAGCCAGTGCAGAGGGACATGGGAACATCAACCTGCAGACCCACCCCGGTCCATGGGACCCCCTTTGTGATTCCCCAGACCACTCAGGGATGGGAACCTGCGGCCAGGGACCTCACCCCGGGGTCGGTCCTGCTCCCTGGCCCGTGGTGGCTCCGGTACCTGCTCGGCAGCTGTGCCGGGCGCGCACCTCCCGCATCGCCTGCTGGTTCTTGAAGCGCACGAGCCCCATGGTGATCTCGGCGTTCCAGCCCGGGTCCTCCTGGGCGCATCGGAAGTCGATCTCGAGGCTGTCGTCCATCACCACCGTGAAGTAAATGTGCCGCTCCTTCCACTCCACGCACTCCACGGCCTTCATGCGGGCGAAGCTCAGCTCCTTGCGCCGCGAGCCCTTGGGCTCGAAGAGCTGCAGCCCCTTCTCCGTCAGCAGGCACCGCTTCTTCTTCCAGAGCTGCAGGAGCCCCCCGCTCCGCTTCTCCAGCACCCCCTCCCTGAGCACCTTCTCGGGGGTCATCGCGGCTCCTCGGCCAGCCGGGATCCTCACTCAGCGCCTCGGGCCGGCCCAGCCGGGCATTCCCCGCCAGGCAATTCCAGCCGGGGCCGCGCTCCCCGGGGCCAGGACCCCGCTCTGGCCGTGCTGCCCCCGGGGACTCGCCGCCCTCCGCTCCGGCTCTCAGAGGGGCTGAACCATGGGGTGCCCCATTCCGGCCGCCAGCCCCGTGCCGGGGCTCTGCTCCCTGCCTGAGCCGCCTGTGGGATCCGCGCTGCCAGGAGCTGTCGCTACTTGCCCGGCCGCTCTCCCACTCGCATTCCTGCCGCCTCGCCTGGCCCCTCCTGCGCTCAGGCTCCCTTCACGCCCAGGCGAAGCCCGGCCAGGCCCGGCGCAGCCCCGCTTCACCCGGGAGGAGCTTTTGGGGTGCCCGAGGGCAGGAGCTGCCTCAGGATCTTCGTGTGAACAGGAAGGGTGTGGGGTGGAGCTGCACGGCAGCGGTGCTAGGGCAGGGCTTGGGGACTTCTGCACGACAGCCCGGGGTGCAGGGACAGACGTTGGAGGTGCAAGAGCAGCTCTTGGGGGTGCAGCCCCACGGACACAGGGCTATAGGGTGCAGTGCTGGTGGGGACAGTGGGCTGTGGGACACAGGGCCGACTGCGCAGGGGGCTCTGCGTAAAATGCCAGCCAGGCAGGCGGTACAGAGTGCAGTGCCACCGGGCTTGGGGGGCTGGGGGTTGCAGCGCCAGCCAAGAAGGCACAATGGGCTGCAGTGCCAGGGCAAGGGCTTCTGGGGTGCAGTGCCAGCTGGGACAGGGGGCTGTGGGCGCGGCACCAGCCAGCCAGGGGCTGTGGGGACCCCTGAGTGCAACCCAGGAGGGGAGACAAAATCAGAGGACAGCAGCCATGGGGACAATCCCTGGCAGCCACCCACCCCGCAGCCACTCATCCAAGGGTGCTGGACCACCGCTCAGCACACAGAGCTCCCATCCCTCAAAGCCCCTGGGAGAGGGATTTGAAGCCCATGGGCAGTCCCACAGCGAGGAGCAGCATCCCCCAGCCTCGCGTGACCTGTGCAGGGAACGAGCCGTGGAGCGGGGCGGGGGCAGCGCAGCCTGGTCCTGCCTGACCCTCCCTCCCCTGCAGCCAAACACCGTCTCCTTTCCAGCCCGTCTCGTTCCCGGCCACCGCAGCACCGTCTGTTCCTGTGCCAGCGCCTGGCACCGAGGAGTTCCCCGGGCCAAGCCCGGCTGCCGGCGGGCACATATGGGCACTTGTGCCGGCCCTGCGCTGCCAGGGCGGGTGACGGTCACAGGTGGCTGGGCAGGTGGATGTGCCCCTGCAAATGCTGAGGGTGTGGGTCCTTCACCCAGGTGAGGTCTCCAGTGGGAAGAAATCCCCCCGGGAATATGCCGGGGTCACTGACGGGGGCTGGATCAGCCCCTGGCTCCCTGGCACGCCGCCGCTGTCCCAGCGCCCACCTCCCGGCCCACCCTGCTCATGCACCCCTCGCAGACCCCAACCCCGCAGAGCTCCCGGCTGGAGCCCCTCCTGCCACAGCCCCTCCATCACTCCCGGTCCCTGCCGGGGGCTTTGCCGGCAGCCGCCGTGGCCAGGGGGCAAGTCTGCAGCGCTGATGAGATGCACCTCATTATCCCTCATTAAGAGGGCAGGGCGGCTGGCGGAGCCAGGAACTGGTTCGTGCTCCCTGGGGCCAACCTCGCCACGCTGGCAGAGATCCCGGGTGTCCCAGGAGACCCGCGCTTCTGACGTCAGGCGGCCCCGGAGGTCACCCTGAGCACCCCAGCGCTTCCGAAGGAGCAGAGCAGCTGTGTGGGTTCCCCCACCGAGGCTGTTTTCCCACGCACAGGTAACGCTCGGCTCCAGGGGTGCCGAGCCCTGGCAGCTCGCGGGGAGCAGTTTCGGGACAGTCACTGTTCTGGTAAGCTGGGATGTCCGTGGGCAGTTCTGGCTCCCCATCCAGCTCTAGCTCCATCCTCCCAACCCGGGGCAGAGCCAAGGGCTGCCAATCCCTGCCCGAGACCCCCGCTCCTCTGCTGACTGCAGCCACTGCCTCTCCAGGCACCAGCCACCAAGGGAACGTGATGCTCCCGCAGCCCTGTGTGTGAAGGAGCTTTGACAACGTCCTTCTCCGCTCCTGTCTCCCCAGCTGTCCATTCCCAGACCCACTGGGCAGGAGTCCCATCCTGCCAGGCTGTCCGGGGGGCACACGGCAGCTCCTGCCCTGCAGCAAACCCAGCAGGACTTGCTGTGCCAGGCTGTGGGCGAGCCAAGGGCTCTGCTCCGCGGGCTGCTCACGGCTCATCCCATCCACACCGGGCCCCCGGGGCAGGTCACGGGGCTGCCGGGCTCAGCCCTGTCCCGCGGTGACATCCCCACAGAGCTCGGTGGCACGGTGACATCCCCTGTCGCATCCCCGCTGGCCACGGGGCTCGGAGGCTCCAGTCTGACCCCTCAAGTGGTGCCATCACCTCCAGGCTCCAGGGGGCTTGCCCACAGGCCAACCTCTGGTTTGTCCCTTCGCGGGCAGGCTCGGGTGCCACAGCCCCTTTCCCAGGCTGCAGCCCCCGAGGGGTGGGAGCTGCTGGGCACAGCGCGGCTCTGCTGCCTCGAGGGCGAGCTGGACAACACCTGGGCACAGGTGAGCAGACACGTCCGGCTGCCCGGCCGGGCTCTGCCGTGCTCGCTGACCAGCAGAGGGTAGCAGATGGTCGGAGCTGTCCCACTGCAGCTCGGGCAGGAGATGCCCAAAAAGCACCTCTAGTCCCACCCTGCTTCTCCTGGGCCATGGCCCACCCTCCTCCAGCCCCCCTCATGCCTCTGTCGGGATGTACAGCCCCCGAGATCCCATCCTGGTGTCCCCATGGTGGTCTCTGTCACTCCCTAAGGCACTCTGAGTGACCAGTGCAGGATCAGGAGGTGTGTGGCACCCAGGGCAAACCCTCAGGGCATGGTCCCCGTCCCGGGACAGGGTTTACCCGGGACCTATGGGGCTGGGAGCTCAGCAGAGACCCACCAGGCTGGAGAGGACTTGGGGAGCCTGAACTTCAGTTTCCACTGTCTAGAGAAGTGTTGAGGAGAAGGGAGACATGGCCCTGCCTGGCAAAAGGACACGAGACACCAGGCACAGAGGCACACCAGGAAAATCAGGGATTCACAGAATCATTAACGTTGGAAAAGCCCTCCCAGGTCACAAGATCATCAGTTCCAACCATTCCCCCAGCACTGCCATGGTCACCACTAACCCATGTCCCCAAGTGCCACATCCACAGATCTTTCAAACACCCCCAGCGATGGTGACTCCACCACTGCCCCGGGCAGCTGTGACAGGGCCCGGCCACCCTTTCAGTGATGAAAAAACCCTTTCAAGGGTTGTGTAGCACAATGCTGGGACAAGATCCACAGTGGTGGGACCACCATCCTCAGAGGATTCCTGTACCTGAGTGGACACCAAATGCTCTGATCAACCTAACCTTTGGAGCCTCACCTTAAGCAGGAGGCTGGAGTTAAGACTTCTGCTGGTCCTTTCTAACCTACATCTTTCTGTGGCCCTCTGAAGCCCAAATCCAGCATTTTCTCCTGGCTTTGACCAGGCCTCCAGTGGAATTGGCCCCTCTGGGGTCCATCACATGTGATATGTCAGTACCTCATAAAACTACAGACTAGTTTGGGTTGAAAGGTTAAAAACCGTCTCCTTCCACCCCGTGCCCTGGGCAGGGATACCTTCCACTATCCCAGGTTGCTCCAACCCCATCCAGTGCAACCTTGGACACTTCCAGGGATCCAGGGGCAGCCACAGCTTCTCTGGGCACCCTGTGTCAGGGCCTCCCCACCGTCACAGGGAACAATTTCTCCCCAATAACCCATCTAACCCTGCCCTCTGGCAGTGGGAAGCCATTCCCCCTTGTCCTGGCACTCCAGGCCCTTGTCCAAAGTCCCTCTCCAGCTCTTCTGGAGCCCCTTTAGGCACTGGAAGGGGCTCTCAGGTCTCCCTGGAGCTTTCTCCAGGTGACACCCCCAGCTCTCCCAGCCTGGCTCCAGAGCAGAGGGGCTCCTGCTCCTCCCCTCTCTCTGACAGAACCTCTACAGCTGCAGGAGGAAGGGACTAACAAAGACTCGTAGCTTTATTGACCAACCAGCATTGCCTGGGCACCATCCCATCTGGGGCACATCCAGCTGAGATGTCCCAGCAGCAGCACAGCATCCCCTGCATGTTTACAGAGAAGGCAGCAGCTTCCAGAACCCCACACACCTCTGTGGGGGAGCAGCAGGGCCTCTGCCAAGGAGGGGAGGCAGGTTTGGGTCTCCACACCAGAGTGGTACCTGAGCCCTCTGTGCTGCAGCTCCCAACCCTACCCGAGCCCAGGCTGTCTCCCCCACACACCAAGTGCCACCAGACCCCTCACCACAGCTACTGCACAGCTCAGAGCAGTAGGAACTGCTAGAATCTAGAGGGGGGAAGTTTTTGGAGATGGTAAAGACTTTACTCCCCATATCAGCCTCAAAAACACCATGTAAATCTGAGGGTGTGATGAACAGGAGAAAGCACTTAAATTGATAAAGGAGCCCAAGTCCTGCCCCAAAAAGGGATTCTTGCCTTTGTTGTGCTTCTCAGAACACTCCCCATCTCATTTGCTCAACCACAATGTTTATAACTTTAAACACCCCAGAACTCAATTCCCTGTGGAGTCCTGAACACTGAGCTGCAGTGAGGCCGATCTGAGTCTGTCCCACTGGTCCAACAGGAGAATCACAGAAAAGGAGTGAAGAGTTTAGATGGAAACCAATTAAACCTGAGCAGTTGCCAAACTGGAGGCTTAATGATCCACAAGCTGCTAAAAAAGCAGGGAGTAGGTGAAAAGCTGTTAATTACTTGGCACTGCTGGGCATGCCTGCTTGGAGACGTGCCACCTAAAAGCACTGACAGGGGTTTTGACAGGGTGAGCACACGTGTGGTGATACCAACACACCCCAGAGGGGCTGTCCTGGGCCTGCCAGCATCAACCTCTGCTTTTGGAATAGTTATCCCCATCCCTGGAAGTGTTCAAGCACAGGGCTTGGATCAACCTGGGCTAGTGGAAGGTGGAACAAGATGAGCTTTAAGGTCTCCTCCAATCCGAACCATTCCATGCTGATTCCTGGTGGGAGCAGAGGGGGAGTGCATCCCAGCCGAGCTGCAGAGCTCAGCTGGCCACAGCTGGGCCGTGTCAAACTGCACCAACACATTCCTGCCATTGCGCTGTAATTACAGGACTGCCAACACCTCCCATCACCTCCTGACACCTCCCCAGCTCCGGGCACCCGGGGCCTGTCCTCAGCCCCAGACAGCGAATAACTGGCGGGGCCAGGCCTGGGCGAGCTTTGATGTCTCTGATGTTTTATTGCTTGCTCGGTGTCACGGCTGAGCACGCGGCTGGCAGGACGGGCGATGCAGAGCAGGCCTTGGGCACGGGGGCCTCGCTGCAGTGCGAGGGAGTGGCCCCCCCGCGCCACCTGCCCCAGCAGGACCCCAGCACGGGGACAGTGCTGGGACCCCCCCGGCTCCGGGGAGCGCTGGGGCAGGGCAGGAGGGGCTGGTGCTGCAAAGCAGCGGTGGCTGGGGCTGGCAGTGGGGCACTCACTGCAGCGTGGGGCAGGTGGGCAGCACAGGATGGGCCCCAGGAGAGTGCAGGGCCCAGCCCTGGAGCTCACTGCGAGTGGATCAGTGCCCCGGCACCCTGCCCGAAGCCAAAGCCCTTGGGACCGAAGTTCTTGGCGTAACAACCTGCAGAGGACGGAAGGGAGACACAGGTGAGGCTGGCATGGGAGCGGGTCCCCCCAGAGGGGCACACCCTGCCTGGACAGGACAGGACAAGGTTTGCCAGATTCCTTGGGCTAACAGGGAGGCCCTGGCTCAGCAGGAAACTCCCCAGCTCTGTGGCTGGTACAGAGCCGAATGCAGCTGCTGGGCCACCCCTTCCCCAGCCTCCATCCCACCCTGGGTCCCTGCACAGGGGTCTTAACCCCCACCCCTCGGAGCCCAGGACAGGCCAGCAGGGAAGGTGGGGCTCACCTTTGCAGTAGATCTCCCCATCTTTGTCTGCCAGGGTGGTGGACTCCAGGCTTTTGCCACACTTGGCACAGCGGAAGCAGGACTTGTGCCAGGACTGTGGGACAGAAGCAGAGCCCGGTCAGACCCCAGGGACAGGGCTCTGGTACCTGCCAGGCTCCCTGCTCCATTTCTGATCCAAAGGGGCTGGCAAAGAGCTCTGAACGGGATAAAAGCTTTTCCCTGGAAAGCACTGACCTCCCAGCCCCACAGGGAAGATACAGAGAGGAAACACCAGATGTGGTCACTGCTCCTGTGCTGATCTGGTTTTGGAGACCTTTTGCCCGCACTCACAGAAGTCATTTGTGCAGTAATGTCTACAACAATCTTTAAGGAGCAATTCCCCCCTCTTTGGGGACTGTCCTCTGTTAACCAGCAAGGTAAATCCCCCCCCATTGTCCAGCTGAGCCCCACGGCTGCTGGATATTAGGCTGGGGTGGCAGCAGAGATGGGACAACTGCCCCACACAACCACAGCTCCAAGGAAGTCACCAGAGAGAAAGAATGCCAAAACCAACCAGTATTTAAAAATAACCCCCCACGGTTCCAGCAGTCCCCTGGAGATAAATGAGCTCAGAGCCTTCAGGCAGACCTTGTGTAGCCAGAGCTGCTCACGGAGGAATTTAAATAAACACTTGGGAAAACATGTAACCTTTTTTGGAAGAAAATGTGAAATTCGGGGGCTGGATGAGGAGGTATTGGATGGAGTCATCCAGCAAGCATTAGCACATGAAATACACACTCTGGAATCCTCTCTGGATCTACTTTAATGTAATTGCTTCACCAGCTTTGGTTCCCTGTAAACACTGGGGCCAGAAGCCGACCAGGAAGCCCAGATCATGGTTTTGAGGGTAAATTCAGCTTCTGACCCTGGGCTGACCCTCAACGTGTCCATCACAAGCCAGCTGGGGGGTGATGATGCTGAGGGGCCCTTTCTGTTGCCTTCTCTCCTTGCTCTGGGGACGCAGGACAAGCACAAAGCCCCAGGAGGACAAAGCCTGGACAGGTCAGGGAGTGACCCCTCATCACCGCTCAGGTAAGGCTGTCCCAGCATGGCCACCCTGTCCCCATGGCACAAAGCCAAGCAGCCTGGCCTGGTGTCCCTGACAAGCTCTGACCTCGTGAAGAGGGCAGCTCCAGGCAGGGACCTCACCCGGGGTCCCAGGGCTGGCAGGGCAGGTGTCCCCAGGCCTTGCAGGGGAGCTGGGCTGGGACCAGGTCACAGCTCGGGGTGCAAAGAACCCTGGTGAAGGGATGACCTTGGCATAGCAAGTGCCAGGGCTGTTACAGTGACCTTCACAGTGAGCCCTGAGCTGACCTAGCCACCATCAGAACAGCCCCAGGAACATTCACCAAACTCATGCCCACAGCTCCAACACCCTGGCAGGCCTGTGGGCAGTGGTGACCACTGGAATCCATTGCCTGCCCCAAATCCTGGCTGCAACATCCCTGCCTGTGGCACAGTGGGGAGAAGGATGCACTTTTCAGTTAACAGTGACACTGGCCATGGCACGTGTCACTGCTTATGCTCCCAGCATATCCACAGCAGTATGTCCACGGTGGCCTCTGCTGAGCAGGGCTGTGAATGTTCAATATAAAATGTATTTCTCCCCCATCTACAAGTCTGTGAGAGCACTGCAGCCTGGGCAGCCTGGCTTCCAGACATGCCAAGATCTCCTTTTCATGCCAGGCTTCCCGGGGAACATGGCCATTGGACCCAAGCCCAGCCCAGACTTAGGGGCAGAGGTCCAGACCCTCTCTGAAGATGTCCCTGCCATTCCTGCGCCCCGTCCCCACCATCCCCTCTTACCTTCCCGGCTCCGATGACCTTCTCGGCCGCGTACACAGCCTGGCCACAGCGGGGGCACCCATCAGCTCCTCCTACCTTCTGGGCCATCCTGGCTGCGTTGGGGTTGGGGGGTCGGTGGGGCTGGCCCCTGTGGGTGGCAGGGAGCTCACGATTAGGGGTGCACAGGCAAGATGGAGCAGAGAAGAACTACGGGATCCCAAATCCCAGCCCAGTTTAGGAGGGAACTTTAGGAACAATGTGTTGAGCCCCATGGAAAGTTCAGCCTGAGGGCTGTGTGCTGGGAGGGGGTGGGCAGCGTGCCCAGGCAATGGGGACATGTCCCATCCCATCCCACCTGCCAAACAGGGTTCAGTGGGATTCCCTGGAGGGGCAGAGGGACCAGGCAGCCCATGGACAGTGCTGGGAGCTCAGCACAGGCTGCACAGCCAAGCACCACAGGACAGGTGTGGGGGGAAGGTGCCCACAGCCCTGGTGTTGAAAACAAGACCCAAACTCACTCTTCATATTTGATTCCCAGGGACTCGCCCTTGTCAGTGCTCAGGGTCCCTGCTCCCTGCCCGTAGCCGTAGCCCTTGGGGCCGTACTTCTTCCCGTAGCAGGACTTGCAGTAGATCTCCTCGCCATGCACGGCCACAGTGGTGCTGTCCAAATTCTTCTTACAGACCACTGGAAGAGAGGGCAGGGTGTGGCATCAGCCTGCTCTGCCAGAGCTCACTAATTAGCAGGGGAAAACAAGCCCTCACAGGGACAGCTCAGCTCGGCTTTCAAGGAGCAGGGAAAGCCTCGCCAGGATCCAGCTGCGGGGAGCATATGCAAACCAGGGCAGATAAGGATCACAACAAGAGCAGTGTCTGGCTTTAAAAGGAAGCAACCACCAAAGCCAAGAGACTGATACCAAAGGAAGGAAAGCTCTGTTAACCCTCTGGGTGCTGCACTCCTGCAGCTGCACTTAAACTGTGGGGGTGAGTTTTCCCTACTGGAGGTTTCCCAAGCCCGGGGATGGATGTCCGGGCCCCAAGTCTTGTCCGCTGCAAATCCACAGCAGGAAGCACTCGGGGCAAAGAAGTGTGAGCAAATGTGGTTTTCCTGGTGTTTGGATGGACCAAGAGCAGCCCTGAAGCAAAGGCTTCACAAACTGGGCACAGTCACCTCTGCAGTGCTCAGAAGGCTCAAGTGACACCTCAGCCCTGGTTTGGGGGTGTGCATAGCAGGGTCTCAGGGGAGGAACACTAACTCAGCTGGGTGTTTGAGCCCTGGGGGTCAATGTGGGATGTAAGATGGGACAGGAGGAGACGACAGCCAGGCTCAGGGGCCCTGCTGAGCCCACCCAGAGCTTGAGCTTGGTGCTGGGCTCAGGCCTTCTCTTGATTTTCAGGTTTCCATAGAATCACAGACTGGTTTGGGTTGGAAGGGACCTTCAATTCAGACTATTCAATTCCACCCCTCTGCCATGGACACCTTCCACTGTCCCAGGCTGCTCCAAGCCCTGCCCAACCTGGTCTTGAACACTTCCAAGGACGGAGCAGTCACAGCTTCTCTGGGAAGCAATGCCCAAGCACCCTCTCAGTAAACAATTACTTCCTTATATCTAATCTAACTTTCTCCCTTATATCTAATCTAAATTGCTCCTCTTTCAGTTTAAAACCATTCCCCCTTGTCCTGTCATTATCTGCCTGTGTAAAAAGTCCCTCTAACTCTCTTTTATAAACCCCCTTAAGGTCCTGGAAGTACCAGCTCCTGTCCCAGCTCTGCTTACAGCTGCCACATCCCTTCGCAGCCCTTCCTGGGACACTCTGCACAGCCAGCAGGAGCAGGAGGCCACCAGCACCCAAACTCCAGGTGATCTGCAGTGTTCACATGCCCCGTGCAGGATCCCAGCTCCCAGGGCAGAGCCTGCAGCACTGGCAGCCAGCCCCAAACAGATCCGGCTGCAGCTGCCAGACAGCTTCCCCCACCTTGCTTTCTATGCCTTAAATGTCGAGGCTTCCAGCAGCTTCTTGGCCAGCAGAGCAGTTTCTTGGCCGTTCCCAGTATCACAGGAATGAAAAGAGAGCAGAGCTCTCCCCTCGGAGCAGCACAAACTGAGCAGGGGCAGAGGCAGCCCTTCCATGACTAAATACGGCCAGGAGAACCCTGTGTGCCTCTGCTGGGACAAGGAGAGGAAAGAGAAGCATCTCCTGCCGTCTAAGGAGGAGCTGGCAAGGTCCTCTCCTGGCTACACGCTCCCACCACAGCAGGAGCTGGGGATGGAGAACAGATCCCAGCTGGGAGAGACCAGAGCTGATAACTGGCTCCAAAGCTGCCAAGCTCCTGGGCTGCTGTGGGGGTCTCTGCATTGCCCTGGAGTGACACTGCTCAGGCAGACCCTCAGGAGAGGAATTTGGGCACTTTCACTGGCATTTCAATGGGCTTTGTCCCGGGGTAGCAGTGAGTGATCTCAGTGGCATCTGGATGGATTTGGAGCTCCAGCCCAAGCTTTCTACAGTCCCTCATCTGTACTCACAGAGCTTTGAGAGGCAACAGAAAAATGTTTTACCCAGCCCCCGGGTTTGTGCATTGCAGAAATTCCAGTGCACTGCACTCACAGAGTTAAGGACCCTTTGTTTTTCTAAGAGCAGCTGAGCTGCTCCATAAAACAATTACACAAGAGCTGCCTCTGCTTTCCGAGGCCGAGGGGCTCATTCCAGCTCATTTCTGCTGCACTACCCAGGCAGCTGGATCAGGGCCAGGAGTCAATCACCAACTTACTCTCTGAGCTCTAACGCACTGTGGTAGGCTTGGCTCCTTTTAGATGATGATTTAGATGATGATTTTTGGCAAATCTGGTTGAAGTATTTGTTATTCTCCCCTAAAGATAATGGTTTCAAGTTCCTTGATGGGGCCCAAATGCAGCACTGGGGAAGAGGCTGGGAATGCAGGATCTCAGGAGCATCACCCACAGCCTGGCACGGACTGGGAACAGTGGGCAGCAGGGTGAGCTGGCACATGAGCCACAGCCTGAGCTGGCGAGCCACAGCCAGGACAGGCAGAGCTGCTGGGTACATGTGGAGTGGTGTAACAAATGCCTGCAAAGCCAGGGACAGCAGCCCTGAGCCCAGGAGCGCTCCTGGGGCACTTGCTTCCATGAACACACACAGGGTGACCTTCCTCCCCACACTGGCTGTGTGTTCCCACCTGGAAGCAATGCCTTCAGCCTCGTTTCGTGGCTCCTGGAGGCCCAGCCTGCTCTCTGGGTGCCAGCACCCCATGGCATCAGCCTTCCCTGGCAAAGCAGCTGTGTGCACTGGGGGCGAGGGCAACATTCTCCACCCTCCTTATCTGAAGCTGCAGAACAAACAGGATTTCCTTCTGCAGAACAGCTGCCATAAGAGCCCAGCCTGCCACCCCCTTCCTGCCCAGGAAAAGCCTCTCTACAACTCCCCTGCTGAGCCCTACCAGCCAAAGCAAGTTACCAGCCTGGAAACTCCTACATATGGGAGCTCCCGGCCATGCTGGCCACCCTCCCCACTGCAGGGAGCACAGGCACAGCAGCAGCTTTCCCTCTCCCTGTCTCATATCTGGATCCAGCATCCCAGACAGGCTGGACAAGAAGTATCCAGCAGCCAGGCCAGGGGGACACAGGACCATGGCAGGGACCATCCCATGAGGACACTGGTTTTTCCCTGCTGGAAAAGATCAGTTCCACAATGTGGCTGTTTCCAGACCCCAGCTCTGCTTGCTGCCCTTATGGAAAAGATCCTGGCTGTGCTCCCTGCTGCGATGGGATGGTGACACTGGGACCAGGGCACTGGCACCAGCTAAGGAAACACTAAACCTCAGTGGGGCCCTGCTGCAAGGGCCACTCTGGAGATGCACTTCTGGTGCTCTGTGGCAGAGGCAACATCTCGAGGAGCCATCAGCAGACACAGGCAGTGTGTGTGCTCCTGTCCACAGAATTCCAGAGAGGTTTGGGTGGGAAGGGACCTTAAACTCATCTTGTCCCACCCCCTGCCATAGGCAGAGACACCTTCCACTAGACCAGGTTGCTCCAAGCCCCATCTCCTGTGGACACAGGAGAATCACTGGTTCTGATACGTGGCAGTCTCCAGGAACAGGGGACAGTAATCTGGTACCACACAGGCAGAGGACACTGTTCATCTTTTGCCTCAAAGGCCCTGCAGCCCCTCTGGATGCCTCAGGTTTAAGGAGCCGCTCTCAGCACTGTAACACCACCGGCCCTGAGATCCCCAAAGGCAGGGAAGGGTGTCTGGGGACCTGCAGCAGGATCCCAGCAGTATTTGTAGGATCCTGCAGAGGAGGCAGAGGAAGGGAGCTCGGCACTGGATCACTCCCAGCCAGATCCTGTTCTGCTGCCCCTTCCTGGAGGTGACACTTGGGTCCAAACGTACACCAGAGACACCCTCAGCAACAGTGGATCTGCAGACAGGCTGGAGGTGATGCTTCAGCACTTCTCAGGAGGCTTTCCATCAGCACAAGGACCACGACAGGACCACATCTCCTTCCCATCATCCCTCAGACATGAGGAGATTCCATGCCAGTTCCCCAGGATCAACCACATTTAGTGTGGCAAAGCCCGTAGGCTAAAGCCAGCACCTCCTCCGAGCACTGCATGGGATGTGCCACCTCCTGCCACCCCTGCTGGCAGAGGCCCTGTCTCAAGCTCCAATCCTAAACATCTGGACACAGACCAGAGGACCCAGCCTGGCTTTTTCCTGGAGTAGGGACAGACTAAATCTTTGCGTGGGTGCTGGCTGAGGTCAGCCCAGACAGCTTGGACATCCCCTGTGTCTTGGGATGATCCCTGTTCCTGCAAGGCTGCGGGGTCTGGAGGGATCCTCCAGGAAGCAGAGAGGGGGTCAGGGAAGGGGTGGTACTCACTGCACAAGAAGCAGGACTTGTGGAAGCTGTTGCCTTCACACTGCACCTCCTCAGCAAAGTACACGGCCTTCTGGCACACACCACACTTCTTCCCTCCTCCCCAGTTTGGCATCCTGCAGGGGAAAGCACAGTCAGGATCAGGGGCAGAGCTCTGTGGGGCTGGGATGGGGCAGCCAGAGCAGGCACCGAGCTCCAGCAGCTTTCCCCCATCCACACGTGCAGAGAGCACCCATCGTGTTTGCAAGGTGCCCAGGCTGCAGGGCTGGCAATGAGCAGAACCAGCAGAACTCGGGGAACCAGTGCCCAGCAGTGCCAGCTGCCTCCCAGGGACCACGGGTCCTGTCTGCCAGGAGCAGCAGAAATTCCTGTCTTGGAGCTGTGGGACCTCACAGCTCCTGTCAGTGCCAGGAAAAGGGAGGAAGCAGGACAAAGCTGGGAGATGGCGCTCACAGAGCTACCCAGGCACCCCCTCAGGTCACAGCCCTGCTGTCACCCCATGCCATAGCCAGGGGGACTGTGACTGAGCCTTGGTGCTGGAGTGACAGCTGTCACCCCCCTGGACACAGTCCCAGCTTCTCCTCCCTGACCAACTCTTCCATCTCAGCCACTGCAGGGCAGGGGACAAGTCAGGGCTGACCCCACCAAACCCCAGGCTCTGGCACCGTGTCCCACAGCACCATCAGCTCCTGCCTTGCAGGGCCAACCCCAACCAGGCACCCCCTGCACCTGGGTATCTCAGTCTCCTCCAGGACTGCAGGCAAAGTCACGGAGCCTGAAGAATCTGAGATTAAGAACACAGTGCAGGGCAAAGATCTGAGCACTAGCCTAAGCCACCATCCAGCTAATCAGCAGGCTACAAATGCTTGTATTTCTCTTCTCTTTCCTGAACTGTCTGATGAGACACCATCAAGAGGCCCTTAGATTTGCAGATAACTCCCAAAAAAACTGAGTTGCTTACACGAAAAGCAGAGCTCCAGCCCAGAGGGGCCTTCACACTTGTGAAGACCAGGTCAACATAGACCTCGAGACACTCACACAACGAAGTCCTGCAACGCGATTCTGAGGGAGTGAGGCTGGTTGAGTGTGGCCAAGAGGAAGCTAAGGAGGATCAAACAGCAGCCTGGGGTTGCTACTAAGACAATAAAACACTTCTTGGAGGGGCCCAATGATACAAGAAAGGTCAATAGGCACAAGCTGCAGCTTGAGAGGTCTCCAGGGGCCTCTTTCCATCAACACCTCGGTGATTCCCCATCCTGCTCCCACCTGGGGACAGGCAGCAGAAGTCACCATGTGCTTCCTGACCCCTGAACAGCTAAAGCAGAAGGACAAGGTTCCCAAAACCAAACCCCATCTTCAGAGTACAAGATTTGCCAGCCCACCACGTGTGTAGGATCTCATCACCTCCCTCAGCTTGGCTGTGTGGAGATGAGGAAAAGGGACCTGGGTCTGCCAGGACACACCAGGAGTCTTGGAGCACCCCCTGCAGCAGATCCAAGCCCCTGGGTCACCTTGGGCAGCTGAAGCCCCATCCCTGGGCCTCCAATCCCAGTGGATCCACAGCTGTGGAGGTGGCTGCTAAACCCAGCAGGACTGGGGGTTGTACAAACATCAAACAAAGATGGGGGAGCATGAAGAGCTCACAGGCACAGCAAGATCCCTGCACGTCCCAGGTCATGGGGATGTTGAGATCTTCCCTGTGTGAGAGGATTTTGTCAGGAAAAGGGAAACTGATCCCAGCCTGGTTACCAGGGCAGGGGTCAGTACAGGGGTCAGAGCTGACTTGTTGACCCCGCTTTATCCTGGCCACAGCTCCCAGATGCCAAGAGGGTCTCAGTGCAGGACAGACAGACAGAGAAGTGGAGGGTGCCGGGAGCAGGGGCTGCAGAGGCTCTGCTGGCTCCCGGGAGCTGTGTTTGGGGTGTGATCACAGCAGCTTGCAAGTCTCTTTTCCAAAGGCCCCGCAGGCTGGCTTCCCACTGTGCCAAATCCGTCCCAGCCTGGTTCTTCCAGTCCCAGCCTTTGGATTTCCTTAAAAGGACACAGGCTGTTTCTCTGCTTTTCCCAGTGCTCCTGAAGCCCCTGCCACGGGCTGGCGGCTCTGAGGGTTGCAAAGCAGCACCTGGAGCTGTGCTCGAGCGTGTGCCCAGCCTGGTGCACAGCAGTGCAATTCTCCTCTGGGAAGTGACCTGAGCTCAAAGCTGAGCTGCCTCAGGCTCCCTGGAAATGAGCTCTACTGGGTTCAGTCGATCTGATGCAAGAGCTTTGGCTTCCGCATCCCGCCATGTGCGCGGCTGCTCCGGCACTGGCAGCAACCTCAGCGGGTCCCAGTACTCCCGTGCCCACCACCCCACGGGCACACGGCGGGGCTGTGCCCCTCTGCAGCCCCGCATCTGCCCCGCTGCGGCCCGCCGGGCTGGGGAGCGGCGGGGATGGGGCGGCCTCGGGGGATGGAGGGAGGGATGGAGAGAAGGATGGCGGCAGCGTCGGGCACGGGCCGAGAGGAGGCTCCGCTGCGCCCGGCGAAACCCGGCGGCCGCCCCCGCTCCGCACCCACCTGCGGCCGGGCCGGGGACGGTGCCGGGGTCGGTGCCGGGGTCGGTGCCGGTGTCAAATCCGGGGTCGTTGCCGGGGTCGGTGTCAGTGCCGGTGCCGGGGTGGAGGTCGGGTCGGTGCCGGTGTCGAGAGCCGCGCTGGGGCTGGTGGTGCTCGGCGCTTTTGTCGCTGGCAGGGCAGGGCGGGTCGCGGGGCGGCGGCGCTCGGCGGCAGGACTGAAGTCATGGGGCTGGCGGTGGACGGCACAGCCGGGCCGGCCCCGACAACACCCGGCACGTCCTGACGCTGCCCCCGTCCCACCCCCCGGGGAGGGAGCCTCCGGGGCCCTAAAAGCCCCAGGCTGGTTCCTAAGCGGCGAAGGCACCTCCGAGATGTTTCTGTCGGTATTTTCTTCTGCTGAACGTTTTCCTTTAAATTAAAAGAGGAGTTGCAGGATTGGAGAAGGGACAGAGAGCAGCCCTGGCAAGAAGGACATGGGGGTGCTGGTGGATGAGAAGCTCAGCGTGCCCCGGCCACGTGCTCTGGCCGCCCA
>VZRO01000583.1:0-94432 GCA_013397915.1 Daphoenositta chrysoptera | reverse complement strand
CGCTTAAAAACGCACCACAACAACCCCTATGAGGAGAAGGAGCAGTAAGGAAATAATATTGATTGGCAGAGGGGAGACACAGTGAAGAAAGGGAGAACCACAATTGCTATTCCTGAAGGGTACATATATCCAAAAATAACTTGCGAAGAGCCCTGAAGAGGTGGTGAGGATTTGATAACTGTACACCTTTTCCTCCTCCACAGCAAGTAATCATGGCCAGATACCTTGAAGACATGCGAGCCTGGTGCTCAAATGCCAAACTTGGGCCTGTGCATCTTAGTCCTTGTAGGTATGACAGTGTCAGTGGGTGAAATCTGTTCTGCTTTGTCATAGACTTGCCCTCTGCCTCCCCCAATACAGTCTGGAATTGAGATTTACTACATTGGTACCCTTGTGTTGCAACATTAATCACGCTCCTTCAGCTGTGTGAATGGAAAAAGTGAAGATTGCAGAGCTTTCAGACAGGATGGGTACTCCGTGTTTGTACTGGGATTTAACTCCATCCGGTATCTAAGCCCCACACATCCACTTGCTCACTTCCCCCCACTGTAGGAGAGTCAGAAGAGTAAGAAAGAGAAAAGTAATGGGCTGATATAAAGGGAGTTTAATAGATAAAACAAAAGCCATGCACACAAGCAAAGCAAAACAAGGAATTCATTCACCACGTCCCATAGGCAGGTAGGTGTTCAGCCACCTCCAGCAAAGCTGGGCTACTCTATCCCAGGCAAAACCAGGACAGTTTGAAAGCACAGTCACTGCAGATTTAGAAAAATCTGCAATCAGTTTTCACTCTGGCATGGCTAGGCCATAAAAGCAAAGAGGACAGCAGATATTTCAGCCTGTGTTAGCCACCTAAGATACATTACCTGTCTTCAACGGTTGTGGAAGTGGTAAATTGATAATTGAGAGGTTCCTCAAAATGTTTTGGACAGTGATAAAAAAATTATTATTAGAAGCTTGTTCCAAGGTCGGTTTTTGGGGTTTTTTATTCCCAAGAAAATATATCAAAAGCGTCAATCCATCTGAACTGGAAAATAATGCATAAAAGTAAGAAAACAAGCTTATGTATTCAAGCAAATTGGAAGTTAACCAGCCCTACCTGAGTCCGGGTCCTGATTTGGAAACTGTATGCATTTTCCCATTCCTGTAGTCCTAGGAAACAAGCATTTAATCCATGGGGATAAAAGGAGTGTCTTTAACTGAGTTCTTCATAGAATATTATGTGAAATAGCCAGTTTTTAATCAAACTTGCTTAGGAAAGAATATTTCTGAAGAAACTCAGAGAGCTTTGAGCTTCATCTAAGCTCTACAAATTTCAGGAACTGATCACACTCTCCTAAGTGGATGGAATTTAAACAAATCCTGAATGTTGCTCAGGTGCCATAGGACAGCCCCATGCTCTGAACAAAGAAATATTTTCCCGCTAGTGAGTCAGACGTGCTGTTTTTCTGCAACGCAAGGAAAATTGGGACAAAAACCTTTGTAACAGAAATCTTTGCCCTTTGTGATGGCAGGATTCAGATCCTATATGGAGCATATTCCATAATCTCAGCAACTGCCAGAGAGATTATATAAATATTCTTCTTCAATTAATGAAAGGGGTGCTGCAATAAAGGATGTGAAGAAAGCAATGTATTCAAAAATGTTAAACCTGAAAACATGTACTTGTGGAGAAGTACAATTTTGTGGGAGCCCTGAAGGCAGAGAATATTTCCCTGCCTGTTTTGAAGGGTTCTACCCCCCTGGACAACACTGTATTTGACCTTTATCCATGGAGAAAACTGCCAACTCTTTGGGAAGAACTAGAATCTACTTCAGTGAGAACTAAATAATAGAGTATTCTGTAAGGTTATCACAGGGTGAAAAATCTAAAGGTTTTGGGTTTATTAATGTAGTAAATAGATAAAAAGCACAAACTCCGAAATGGAGAATTGTTATTGTTTCTAGGCTTTCTTCTTCTTCTTCTAGTATGCCATATTTTGCAGTAGTAGGCTCCTACAAATTATTGGATGAAAAATTCCATAGTTCCTGCACATGTGACTAAAGCATTTGTCTAACATTGGTAGAAAAGTGAAAATATCTTTCGTTTTAAGCCTTAATTGGATGATTGACCTTGAAGAAGACCGTGTTATCTTGATAAGCGGACATTCTGCGGACCTTCTCAGGCATTCTCAGGCATTCTGCGGACATTCTTCTGCACTTCTCTGGTGTGTGCTATGTCTAGGTCACGCTTGTGACCTTACTTCTCTGATAAGACTTAATAAACTATCTTGAAGCAGAGAGTGCTGAAAGTTTCTTTAAAATCCCCGTTAGGGGGAAAAACCTTGCTAAGAAACACAGCTACACCAGGGAGGCAGGAATTCAACACAATTTTGCCACACCCTTAGAGCAAAACTCCAGAGAATCTCCAATTCTACTTTGGTGCAGAATTTCCTTATCTTCTTGGCATACTTTACAGCCAGATGCAATGGCAAAACCTGATGATGAAGTAAGTTAATTATCTTTAAATTGTAGTGTGTGGTGCCATGATGTTATGGTAGGAGTGTGATGCAGGGTTGTGTTTTACTGCTGTTTGTCATCACATTAAATTGGCTGAGTTGGGAGTTGCAGTAAGGGCATTAGCATTCACAGCCATTACTGCCTTGAACACTGTCCAGCCTTTTCACTTCCCTCTCTCTCTCCTCACTCCTTCAGTAATTCTGCTTTATGCCTTTTTTGAATGCAAAATAGGTCCTATCAGATTTCCTCCCCTCTCCTGACTGCCTTTGCTGGGAACTGCTGTAGAGAGAAAGGCTGCCTTTAAGTTCTCCACCTTCTTTCAGACTTGTGATTATGGGTGACCAGTTGTTTTTTGCACCTTTGCGTTTTGTACATTTTCTGCATTGGTGAGCTGTAAAAACCCTTACAAAGCAGAAAACATTGAGCACTTCAATCTTCACTTCTTATTTTCATGTGTTGGAGAATCTGGGAACTCAATCAAATACTAATAATTTTACTTCCACACATGCATGTGCTAATAGAGATGAGAAAAGATAGGGGTTTCAACAGATCTAGAATTGGAGTAATAAAAAAAGTGTTTTGCTTGGGAAATTTTTAAATAACATATTTCTTCCTTTCTAAATATTTTTTCAATATTTATATGTGTGTGTGTATACATATATATATAAATAACTTGTTTTCTGTTTTAAGTGTGGATTTTATCCTCTTTTTCCAATGGTAGTGGAATAGAATGGGTAGAAAGCCCACACTGAGTTGGTAGAGGTCTGAACTGGATTTAGTGGAAGCTGAGTGAACCCTGAGTTACACAGAGACCTGTGGAGGGAACCTTCTGGTTTCATCCAGCTCCACCTCCTGCTGATAGCATGATGAGCTGGGTCAGCTTGTCATGGTCTTGTCCTGTTGAGTCCTAAGCTCAAAGACATTGACTTTGCAGCTTCTCTGCGTGACTTGGCCAACAACTGACCACATCTGATGGGGAAAAGTGTTTGTTAAGTTTTTGTTTGGAATTTCTCTTACAGCTTGTAAGAGAACAAGTCACAGCTTGTGTCTCTTGCCTGTAGCACAATTTTGCCTGTTGTGTTTTTGCTGTGTACATACAAGCAGGTTTCTCTGTCTGGTCTTCAAAGTACCATCAGTTTGTTGAAGGCAGCCGTAAGATCTCCCGAGTTTTCTTCCTCTTATGGCTGAACAATCCCAGTGTCTCAGACTCTTCTTACACCTGTGTGAGCCAGCCCTCCAGTCGTCCCATGTTACTGGTCCTCTCCTGGTCTCATTGCTGTTTGACAATGTCTCTCTTCTACTGGAGATTCCAAATCTGGACATGGTGCTCCACATGTGGTCTAATGAGTGCCAAACAGAAGAGAAGAGGATAAATTTACTTAAGTTGCTGGGTCAAGTCTTGCTAATGCAGCTTGGGACCTGGTTATTGATTGCAATCTCGAGGGCTCACAGCTAAACCACAATGGCCATATGTGTCAGAGAAGACAAAAAGATGTCTACCACCTGGTCAGGGTGACTAAAGTCTGTCGGTGCCACTGGGGGCCCGGCAGTTGTGTACTGTCCTACATAAATTTCAAAAGTTGCCCTGAGTAAACCTGATGAAGATTCACCATCAGTCCAGACTCACCTTTAGCTACCAAAAATTAAGGTATCATTTCCAGGTGTCCCAAACAGGTGAAGTGAATCACTCCCCAAAATGTTTTTGTCTGTCTGCAGACACCAGGGGAGAGACTTAGACGTAGACACTAAGTTGAAGTTTAGCTTTTAGGCAGCTAAATTCAGATGAAATGACAATTCAGATGGGATCATACCATCAGATGGTATTCGTGCACCCTTGGAGTAAAAGACAACTGTTGACACTGTTTCACTTCAATGTAGAAATATTTTTCTCAGCTTCAAGCCTCAAGGTCTTATCTTCACACTGACTGGGTGCAAACCGTGGTTGCATCTTGCTCGTGTTAGGGCATGGTAGAGCTTTTCTCTTTCACTGATGTGGTTTCCTGTGCTTTGGATAGGCTTGTAGAAGTCTCAGAAGTTACACTTCAGGGGTTTTCCAGCTGAATCTATGTAAAACATGGCTTGCTAGTGTACCAAAGAATGCTCTGTTTTGAATGAGATTTTGCAACTGTTTAGTACAGATAGTGGGAGTGTGCTTAGGATGCTGAAGGCTCTAAACAGATGCTATCCAACATCCACCTAGCCTGCTTGGATGAATGGTTTGAAAACCACTGATGAAAGAAAAGCTCGGTAAAAAGCACACCTTGCTAAGCAGGGCTAGATGGCAGGGTTGAAGGAAAAGGAATTTCATCTTTTGGAGTGTTTTAGCATTGCTTTTGTCCTGAAAGCAAATCCAGGAGTCTCTAAGTTTAGCTGAAATTGAAAAATCAGGGCTATGACAGTCTTACATCATGCACATGAACTGTAAAGTCAAAACAGTCATAAGTGTGAAGTGATGCCTCAGACTATGGAGAAAGACAAGGACTCTTTCCACAGGCATCTTTCCAATGCTTTGCCTGTAAAGGTCTTCATTATTACCCCGGGCTTCAAAATCTCAGATTTCCTTTCCTTTTATCCTTTCTCTTTCTCAGCTGTTGACTTTATTTCTGTAAAACTACTTCTCTGTTTTCATGAAGTGCTGAGAAGACAATTTAATTAGCAGATCAGGAAGTGTTATAGAAGCACCAGTGCATGAGACTCTAACCGTAACCACCTGTGACAGAGAGAGATTGTACTTTATTCCATTAACAGCTATTATGAAATTTGGGAAGGAAGGGAACGGGAATGACAGATGGTTTACAACTTTGTAGAGGGTGTTGATGTGGATAAACTTTTCCCTAAACTTTGTGAGGAAGGAGGGCCACTGTGACAATCTCACTCTGAGGCTGCAGGGTGCTGGCAGTCCTCACCAGTGTCCTGCTGCTGGGGCAGGACATTTCTGTTGTGCAAGCACCATGAGTGGCTGGCACTGACCCTGACCCCTCTGGTTTCCAGAAGAGCACAGCTTTTTCTTTCTGGAGGCCTTGGGAATGGCATCACAGCAGCCAGCACTGAGTTTTAAGCCTTACTGCACCCAAGCCTGGTTGCTTTCTAGCTCTCTTGAAATCACATTTAAAGCAGTGAAGATGAAAGCAAATGTAAATGAGAATTTGTTTACATAGCACAGATGTTGGCAATGCAGTTACAATGAATTTAGAGACAGAACTAAGAAGAAAACTCTTCTTTTATCCACCCATACTCTAATGAACTTTAAGAGGAATTTCTCTGTGCAGGGAAAAAATGTTTAACCAAATTCGTTGTCTGGGATCCTTCCTGGATATAATGTTTACACCTAATTTATTCTCTGTGGTTCCATTTAAATGTAGTTTAATCAAAATGCTGATTTCAATCTTTTCCCAAGGGTTTGCCTCCCATCTGCGCCTTCACTTTCAAGAATACCTAGTTTCCCATAGCCATGCCCAAAAACCATATCTTCTTCCTAGATGATAAACAGTTTCTGCTCGCATACCTTCTTCACCGTAAAGGAACCCCAAATTTACTGTAAGCAAAATACTCTTGTTGGCTTGGTATGATCACATTAATGGCTCAAGGTAAAAAGCTTCTTTCACATGCTGAAAATCACATTTGCATCAATGCTAAAGTTTGCCTCTAACTCTGCAACCCTATTTCAAATAAGATGGTACACAAAGTTGTGTGTGCATGCAGCACATTTAGTGCTTGCTTTTGACTGGCGTGGCTGTCACATGTTAGTGTGAAAATGCATTATTGCCCTACCCTTGGGAGAGCATTCATGTGATTTAATAAATATTCAGATTTAAGTACAACATTCTAGCAAACACGGTGTCTCCCAGAGACCATCAGAAAGAGCTGGATATACAGAGGGATTTAGTTGTTTTGGGATTGGGGTTTTTTGTGCGTGTTTTGTTTTTTAAATTCTTTCTTCTTGGTGTTTTTGGTTTTTTTTTCCTGATTACACAATATTCATGGAAATAAACTTATTGTTAGTTTAGCATTAGTCTGTTCCTGGTACTTACTGTTTATTTGCTTGAGAAGCTCAGTCACAATATTTTATTTGCAAACTTAATTATCTCCATAGCAACTAATTATGATTTATTAATAATAATACTAGCAGTAGTTGAAACAGAGAGATAGAAGTATACTATGTACCAAACATGTTGATAAAATTATTTCCAAGTAAAACATCTATCAGGTTTTTTAAGAAGCAATGGGTGAACTTAAGGCAGTGATTGTATAGGGAGATGGGAGCTTTTCTAGACTCTTCCTGTACAACAGAATGTGTTTAGATATTTGTACAAAATTTGTGTTATGCTGTGACTGATCCAAAACTCATTGAAAACTTTGATTTTGGTAGTCTTGGGATTAAACCCTTGTTTAAGTAATTTCTGAAGCCATTATCAAGCAATCTTTCAGATTTTGCATCTTTCATATGAGAACAATTAAATTGAAAAGAAATTTAGAATTTAATCAGCTGTTGCAGTGAGGAACAGGAAATTAAGAATTAAGATAAGGATTGTATTTGACTGTGGAATTTATTCAATAGTGCTAAACTCACCAAGGAACAGATTTCTTTTCCACGTTGAATAATCAGGCTTTACTAATTTAAAGAACTTACTCCTAGAGCCCACAAATCCAGGTTCATACTTTTTCTTTAGAGAGGAAGAAAGCAGAGCTAACCAGGATTGGATTTTTACATTTAAATCCCAGGGATTACTGGAGCCCTTCCTGGCTCTCTGCTTTACATCACTCTCCCAAGTAAAACTACAGAGTGGGGAAGAAAGCCTAGAAAACACTCCACACTTGAAATGTTTTTTCCTATTTATGTCTTGGTTGTGGGTCAGAGGCCGGGAACAAAAGTCTTCTGGGGCCCATGGAGAGCAGAGCATGAGATTCCTGAGAACACAGACATGCCAGAAAGGTTATGATAAATCTGTCCCTGAGCTTGCAGGTCTTGTCTGCTCAAGAAGGCTGCTGCTCTGGTGCAGCCCCTTCTCCTTTGAGGTACTCAGCAGGTTTTCTTGGCAGCAATAGGGCAAAGCGTGTGGGACTGCTGCTATGCAGAGCTCACAATGTGAAAGGCTTGCTCTGCCTCACCTTGAGGAGTCACCACTGTGGCTTCTGGCAGGGCTGTGCTAGCACTGAGATCCCTAACGCTTGTATGGGGAAAGAGACTTTAAATAAACAAAAACACCAAAACCAAACCAAACACCCCAAGGTGAATTAGTGATATTTGTTATTGCAATGAATACCCACACAAGAAACTCTGAGCAATAAGATCCTACAATAAATATTTACTCAATATAGAAAACACTTTTTCTAAAGTTCACCCCAAGAAGTCCCACGGATTTTTTGTGTAATGACGAAGTCAAAGACTCAACCAAGGGGCAGAACGAGGCTTCTTTTCCAGGCTGCTGTTTTAACACACATGAGAGGGAACCTGTCCAGAGATTAGGTTGCCAGCCTCGAACTCGAAAAATTGGATTCAGTTTTCTCTTCTGCAGCTGATTACTTATAAGACCTGAGGGAAATAATTTTGTGTCAGATTCTTCAAGGTATGATGCCCATTTGTTTTCCATGGAAACTGGTTAAGGTTAGATGCTAAGTATCTTGATGTTCTCTGCGGGGCCTTTGAATTTGTACCTGAAAAATGGAGATGGGATGATTCATATATTTGATAAATGTATTAACAACTGTGAAGTTCTTATACCTAATAGCTACAGAAGTCATAAATTTACTGCAGATAGAGCTACATAGTTCCAGATGCTAATTTGACCTTTCCATCTTGTTTGAAAGGATATTTTTGGATGTAAAGATGAACTTCTTGCAATATTCAGATAACTGGTAAATTTTATTATTGACTTCTGTGAATCCACCACCTCTTTAAGGGATTTTATTCTTATTTATATTTCTTTTCCCATGATAATTAAAATAATACCTTCGTCACTAGGTCTGTAAATTAGCCATACAAAAGACACACTCGGCATCAGTCAAGGCAATTAAGAATTTGTCTAGATGGAAAAATACTTGTGTGCAGATGTCACACAAGAAGCCAAGGCTACATATTTCTGTAGAGCTTGAGAGATTTATATTCGATCCTCCTCTCAGGACTAGACACAGACTAACCAGGATAAAGCGATGTTCTTAATACACTTCTCAGAAGGGCTTTAGTTACTTTAGTTCTTTGAGCAAGTTCATTCAGGGTCTCTGTGTGGCCTGATATTGTGCCATAAAGAGGTATCCTGAGGCACTGGACAGAGTTCAGAGGTGAAAATAAGGATTGCATGTGGCCACAAGCTAATCTTGGAGCTTTACTGATAGAGAGCTTCTGCCTCTGAAACACCTCAGAATTTGCTGGCTGCTTTATTTATTTGACCTCTGCTTTTTGCCACCTTCTCCTTCTGTGGTTGTGCTCTTCCACCTGTCAGATGCTAATTTTTTGGCACAAAACTGCACTGTTTTTTTCATCTCATGTGCACAAGTACTACAGGGAACATTATCAGTATGAGAATTTACAACACTGTGCAAAACACTTCTTATTCTTTGCATGCTGCTGGAGAATCAGTAGAGGAAAAGTGGTATAAGATTTTTTTTCCCCTATATATTTTTGGGGTTTTTTCTACTGAATATAAAAAAAAATAAACAAAAATCAGTTGATTCATGCCTCTTCCACCCAAGATGCATCGACTTAAATTAATACACTTGTCAGAATAGAATTATATTCCTGGTCACGATGAACCAAGACGATTGTCAACCTCATGTTCCATGAATTTTAAGAAAGGAATATTTATTTTTCTTGCGTACCTTGAGTCTAGGAAAGAACTGAAATTGTTCCTTTGCGTTGTGCTGAATCAATCACAGGAAATAAATAGTGGTGTCAAACTGCCTCTTAAAGGACCTTTGGTACTTTATCTCACCTTACAGACGTGAGCAATTTTTTGGGCAAGTGACAGATTGCTACAGACTGGTCAGCAGAGGATCCAGGCCCCCAAAAGACAGCACAGTCCCCTGGTAGCAAATAAAACAAGTCGACTCTCACAATTCATTTTTTGTAAGCTTTTTCAGCATCAAGCAAATAGAATCTGCTAATAACAGATTAGTTGTTGTAATGAAGAAATCCTGATTTAACCACTTTGCTCATATTACCTTAATGCTCTTAGTGTTCAGAGTTGATCAGACTCTGACTTACAAGGTGTGCTGTGGGACAGGGACACTGAGTTACACCTTTGTGTGCAAGACTGTGAGTGAGAATTGAGCAGACCACAGGATCAATCTTATTATGAAGTGATAAAAATCTGTACAAAAAAGAAAAATGCCTCTGTGCAGACTTTCCCAGGCTGCCTTAAAATTGTACACACTCAATATTCAGAATTATTCTGTGAATAATTTATGCAAACATATTCCAGTGGTACAACCGTTTCGGTGGGTATTTGCTATTTTGGGATTTGTGGTTGGTCAGCTATTTCCATGTGACAGTTACCAGTTTCTGCATGCATGATTCTTACATGTGGCTCTTTAGGGTGAATATATTTAACTATTTGCTGAGCTTTCCCTATGGGCAAATAAATTTTGCTTTCAGGGGTGTACAGAATAAAAACCAGAGAGCACAAAAACCAAACAGAGATAAGGGATTGCAAATATTTGAGGAGGAACATAAATACCAATGAAATGCAACTCTACAGCAGTTTTTGGTGTTATGATGCTCCATTTGCAAAAACTGCATTTCCAAGAGGTTAGGAGGCTATCCCTAAAAGCTACCCCCCAGATCAATTTGGGGAGTGGTGCCTGGAGCCCCCCTGGCAGCTCTGCATCACAGGCTCATTAGGATAGCTGGGGTGGAAGAGACCTTTAAGGATAGTTTAGTCCAACCCTCTGCAGTGAGCAGGGACATCTTCATCTAGATCTGGTTGCTCAGAGCCCCCTCCAATCTGACCTTGCATGTTTCCAGGGAGCAGCCCAGCAGGATTGGGTCTCTTGCCCTCGCCAGCCCAGGAAGCAAAAAGCCATGGTGGGAAGCCTGAACTCTGGATCTCTGCACTGCAGCACAGAGCCCGTCTGGCTGCAGGGATGAAAATAGTCAGCAATGGTGGTTTATTGTGGTTTATGGAAACATGAGAAAAATATATTGATTTTTTCTGCCTTCCTCTTCATATATTATTCTATCCTTGCTCTTGGTTAGGTGTATCCATTTTTTTTTTGGGGGGGGGGGGGAACCCAAAGAAAATCCCCAAAACACCAACGCACCATACGGGCGTGGCTTCTTATTTCTGTGCTCCCTCATGTCCGGTTGCCATCCCCACCGCTTGGAGACTTCTGTGGTGCAGTTCTTTGCCAAGCAGCACCAGAAAACAAAGCTCCCCACTTTGGCCTTGCGGTGCTCCCAGTGCTCAGGGAGCGGCGTGCAGGGCTGCACAGGAAAAAGACATTAATAAAGCCGGGGAATTTTCAGCTTTCTCTGAACGTGAATTTAGCTGTGTTCCCTCCTGCTGAGCAAAATGATAATGAGGCAATCGATCGTAAACAGGTGCAGCGAGGAACTGCTCTGGGTACAGCAAACCTTCGCACTCCAGTGCCGTGCTCGGCGTCTGAATCTTGGTAGCATTCAGAAGGAGTGACAGAATAATAATTCTCTTCTCGTGTTAAGGTGGAAACTTGTTAAATTCAGAACATTCTGGAATTAATGCCTTTTTTTCATCGGTTCTTTGCATTTGCCAGGCTTCATTTCAGGAATTCCTCGAGCGAGGAAATGCACCCTTAAGAATTATTCGTGTAATGAATTATTTATTCATTATCTGAAGCTTTGTAGCATTTACAAACCTTTAAGCACTTAGAAGTTTTGTAGATTTTTAATTTTTTTAAAAAATATACCGTATTTCAAATTAATTTTTAAAAATGGATTATGTCCAGCTTTAATCTGGCCTGGTGCTGTAGTGTTAACCACCTTGCTTTGGAAAGCTAGAGCAGAAAACCCACACATGCATGTGTGCACAGGTCTTTATAATTCTGGTTTATTTAACCCATGAACAAAAAGATAACACTTGAGGGATGGTTTCAGTGGAGCAGCATTCCTTCTTCACAGAAGAGGAGAGGGAACCCGCTGTGGGTAAGTATTGACTGGGCACAATGCTGTTACTGCTGAGGTGAGGGGATGGCACAGGGGAGGGCAGCTCCTCGCACCCTGCTCCTCCTGCAATCACCATCTCACAGAGGGGTTTCTCTCTATTCGTCCTTTTTTTATTCTTTCCTCTTTCGCTATATAGGAGATGATTTATATCTATTCAATATAAGTTCTTTGTTCCCTTTTTTTATGGCTTCTTTATTGCACCCTGAAGCAAACCCTGCCCAGCTCTCAGGTTGCAATCCTTCACCAGCCATCCTGGACAATTCATATTTCTGCTTTTCCCTCTGAAGTAATCCCCTGCCTGTACTTGCAAGGCCTCTGCTGTCACTCTATGAGCATTTTCTCAGGGACCCCCTGTGACAACCTGCTTAAGAACCCCTAAAAATAAAAGACACAAAGCCTCATATTCATATATGTCTCAATCCAGGAAACTTCTACTCAGTTTTTTAAATATATGCTGAAACAACTTTTCCAGTATTTGATTAATATATTTTAAGTTGTCACTGGAATGAGATCTTTTCCTCTTCCTCTTTGAAAGGATTTTATCTGATCTTTTCAGTGTTCTTTGTGCCTAGAAACTTCCATAGGAAGCTCTTCTGCTGAGAAACATATGTACACATGACTCAAAAACCATCTGCTTCTCTGTCACCTGAAAGACTTTGCACAGAAAGCTAATGCATAATTTATCATAGACTTTTTTTTTTTTGTCACGTTTGGAAGTTGCAGCTTTTTTACCTTGGCTCTACAAAGGGGAGGATGCTTTTCCTGGACCACAGAGCTTAAAATCCAGTCTTAGTACCACAGATAGCAATTTATGTGCCTGGCTTGGGCAGCATCTGCTCTGTACCTGGCACAGTCGCGTCCCTCTGTAGCTCCAGCAGTTCAAGCCCAAACCTGCAGATTTCACCTACTTTTATGGGATGCAGTCTTCAGAAGTCTGGTCTGCCTGATACATGTAACCAGTGACATGAATGGGAATATTAATTACCTTAATAACTTTTCAAGGCTTCTGTAAGGCAGTTTAAATGCAGCCCAGTGCTGTAGCACATGCAGCCAGGTGAGGAGGTAATTCCCTGGGGTGAAGAGACATCCTCTTGTGCATGGATAGCATCACTCCCCTCACAGTGACACCCTGTAAGCTACGTGGAGCAAATACTGTGGGCAAAATGTATCTGGCAGATAAAAAACTGTTTGGAGACTGAAGGATGTAATGGTAATTTAGGCTTGACAATCCTGCTGTCTAAAGGGAGGGTCTCCAGACTTGGTTCTCATGCTGTTTCACTCATGGCAACATTGGGAATCAATGCTAGTTCTGGTGATAAGGTCCTTAAGACTTTAATCTATGTTAATTATCAAAGAATACAAGTGTCTTCAAAAATAGATACTCAGATACTACGTTCTCTGAACAAGTGCAATTGTCTTTGTCTTTCAGTACCATATCAAGGATGTTATCTATGACTCCTGAGCTTCAAAAGAGAAGACTTCAGTAGATATAAAAATGGTTTTATATTCCTTATTTAGGATTTGTTGAAAAGCAGCTGCATTGGGTACCAGACCCACAGTGGGTGAATCTGAGATATAGCTTTGACTGTAGAGTTCTGACTTGTGCTTTCACTACAAACCTGAAATACACCAAGTGAAACCCTCACCTGTTGTTTGTGCCGTGTGCTGAAGAGTAACTTGACACAATATCATGCTTCTAAATCTGAACTTGTTCTTCTGGGGACTGCTTACAGCAGTGTGGGAATAGGTGTGAGGATGCCAGTGTATGCACGTTACCTAGCTTTGTGTAAAATCTTCTTTTAGGAACTTGTTTCAGCCAATGGCTGCAGTGCCTTTGCCTTTTGACAGTGGTATTTCTGCTTTAATACTGCCTTACTATGTACCACATGGAATATATTTATAAAATATGACTAAACATAGATTGTAAGATTATATATTTGAAAGTTATTCTGCCACCATCCTAAATATGAAAAAGCTGATGTTTCCCTCTTAAATTCTCTTCTTGTTATATCTTCAGACCTTTTAAGTAAACTGTAGCATAGTAATTTGAGCTTCACCAGACTATTAAATGTTGTTCTAAATCACTTTATCTCCTCCCACGTGGTTTTAAGCAAGTTTTTATATCATTGTCAAAGTTCTTGGCTGTCATGCGTGCTGTCAAATGTGCTACTAATCACTGAAAATATCACCCCTTATCACATTATTCTACTTACAGTTTTCATGGCAGTACAAAATTTATGCTCTTCAGCTCTTGCATGCATATCAAAATGCTCTGCTCCCTCTCTTTACTTTGTCATATCTGTTATTCCTCCATTACAAGCAAATTGTCTTGTTTACTGTTCTGTCAGGAAGACTATTTCTGTTTTGGCTGTAGAACACACTATGTCTTACTTGTTTTTTCTTGAAAGAGTAAACCATCAGGTTTGAGGGGGTACTAGCAAAAAGGGGTCTCTTTTATTGATGTTTACAGTATTTATTAATTTATTGCTATATAAGATAGAGGCATTCTCTGATGGAGACATAGCAGAAAATGTAAAGGGGGCATGAAACAACTCTTTACTTGGCAGCAAATGCTGCCCTCAATCCCCTAGGCCCCAGACACAGACCATCATCAAGATTCAGGGACACATCACCGCTGCTGGAGGCTGAGTGCTGTGAGGACTCCTCCTGCATTAACTTCTCTGTTAGCTCCCATTCNGTTGAAATACCAGTTGTAGCTGGGATTCAGTTCACTCCTGCATTAACTGCTCTGTTAGCTCCCATTAGTTATTCCTTGTCTCTGCTCTGTGTACATACATTTTCTGGTGAGGAAAATATGTTGTTTTGAGGATTTTTTTCCACTGAGAAATGAGCTCTAAAACCTTTGTTTTGCATGAAACATACACACAAAAGGAACTGAAACACTCTGCTTTTCCTGATGCTGGCAGCAGTTCAGTGATCCCAGTGGTGGCCTCAATGGTGGCAGGAATGGCCACAGGAGCTGCAGGAATGGGAGAACAGAGAGCAGCAGGAGGCTGTGCCTGTCTCATGAGCCATCACATCTTGCCTACTGGAGAACATTCAGCATTACAAGCGAGGGCACACAAAAATTTAAAGGACTTTACAGCTAAATTGGCTTATGCCTTTTGAAATGAAGTATGTTGCAGCAAAGCACCTATAAATCGCCTGTGAAGGCCAAGGCTATTCTTGTGCTAATAAAAGGCAGCCACTGCTTGTCAGTGAGGTCCATTTTTAAAAAAGTTTTGGGCAGCACCTGTCTGCCTCAGCAGCAGTATATCACTGCAGTGTTTGGCCAGAAGCCTAGTGAGAAAAAGCGAAGCACAGATGGAGAGATCCTCCACCAGCTTTGGGCTCTTAACACATACTCACATTCCAGAATCCATCACGTGTAGCATTGCATAGTTCCTTTTGTATTTCCTTCCACAGTCAGCAAGCATAACATGGCACACAGCTGCTTTGGATTAATCTGATGCTTTAGCATCTTCATTTTGGCTACTTTAAAACGATGTTACCTTGGCATGATTTCATTCAATGACTCTAGTAGGTCCAGGCAAATACTGGTTTGGGGTTTTTTTATGTTCAGAAGCCAAACCGAAAAAGTAGGAAAAAATGTCTTAAGTCAGAATTCTCTGAAGTTTTCTTTGGCAAAATGAAACCAAAAAATGTATCATGCCAAAACCTTGAATGAACCAAAATATTTCATTTCACCAAATCTGAATGTTTGTGTTCTGATTACTCTTGCCTTTTTTTTTTTTTAATTGAATGACACTTTGAACAAATAAGTCACAAAATTTTACTTGCAAATGATTTGAAATATTTGCCATCTTCAGAAATCTATAACTTAATCTTTCTTTCTGCCAAGGATTTAGCTGAATTCAACCTAAAGTTACTCATTGTTTCAATTTTTTATTTTTTTCTTTGTGTTAAATGTTTACGGAAAAATATCCCCCAGAATTTTTTTTCTTGCTCTTGAATTGATTCTTGAATTTTCTTCCTACCCTGTCAGTGAGATATTCTCCTACTTTCACAGGGTTTCTTTTGACTTCTCTTTTTCATGATGAAGAACTTCTCAGTTTTATTCCTTAATGATCTGAAAGTTCCTGTCATTTGGTGTGTGACACTGTTAAGATTCTTCAGCTGTGCCTTGGCCCTCCCCTGCTTATTCTGTAATAGAGTTATAGGCTAACAAGGAGTAAGGTAAATTCTGCCTGTGCCTTTTTAGAGCAGATGTTGCTGTCAATACACTTTCTTCCTAGACTTGCTTTGATTTTTCTTTTCATTTTTTTTCCCCAAATAGGGACATTCAGTTAAAGCACAAGTGTGAAACTGTGCAAGGAGAGAGGAACCAAAGATTTGTATTTAGCTTGGCACATTGCATGCTCTTTAAACACCTCTTGCCTTGAGGATGCTTGGCTCTGCCAGGGAAGCCCACAGTCCTTCAGGCCAGAGTCCATCTCTGCCCAGAAATGTTCATGTTGCTGTTTGCCTGCTTCTTGGCTCAGAAGCCTGGTAATCTGGGCTTTTCCCAAAGTATATGTGCTTGTGGCATAGGCCACTGTAGTGCATCCAGTGCTTTTGGAAGATGTCTGTTTTATGGTTTTATTATGGAAATAAGAATTATCAGCAAGAATTTCCAGTGAACTTTTCTACAAAGCTGGAATCTGGGTTTATTTCCAAGCTCTGCACAACTGATATCCTTCCATCCATTCACCTTTAATCTTCTGCATGTGATAAAAGTGATATTATTTTTGGAGGATAAATGTTTTTTCAAACGCTCATAATTAGCCCCTTCCAACTTTGAAAAAAAAACCCCTTTTTAAAGAGGTTTTCTAAGTCTGCTTTGTCTGCAAAAGTGAGTTTTAAATATTCCCATAAAACCTCTTCATTTCCTGTGCCATGTGCCTGAAAACATACTGTTTAGTTTGTTAGGGCAAGGGAATTTGAGGTTCAAAAATAATACTGCATTTATATATAGAGTTAAATAGGCTTGAAAATAATCCTTTTAAGTATTTTATTTACATGATCAAAAATAATCAAGATGTGATTGTTTGAAAACTATGAATAAGATAGAATGTCAGTAATACTTTAACAAGCAAACTAATCAACTGGTCCTCCTACTGCCTAGAACTGATGAAATAAAGAGATTCTTTTAATTCTGCTTGTAAATGCTTGGGAGCCATGCAAATTCTCGCTGGTGAGAGCCAGATGGGTCCCTCGATAGCGAGATTCTTTTATAGGCTCGTTCCTCATTTCTGTGGCTAATGCTTTCCTCCTGATGAGGAGATTGTCCCCAGTGATCCTATTTCTGGTAGCACTGTTGTTCTCAGTGGCAACAGGAATACAAATCATGGCTGGCACCTCCTTCTGGTGGCTGTACTGGGCACTTCTGTGACACTGAGACTTGAGCCCGCCTCCAAACTGTTGTTGCTGCTGGGGATGAAACCTCACACTGGACTCAGGAGCTCCACTTGTGCCTGGTGTCTGGGCAATTCCTGGCAGCTCAGTAGAAGAGAAAGAGGGGCAGGATGGGTTGTCCCATTGTCACCGAAACTGCAGGAAAAACTAAACCTCTCCAACGACATTTTTTAGCATTAGAGAATCAAGGCATTACTTTATTCTGGCCAGGGTGTTGTTCTAGCCAGGATGTGCAACAGAAATAATTTCATCCACACATTGCCCAGGTTGTGCAGGGAAAATCATCCCATCTCACATGACTCTATACTAGATTTTTCCCATACTTACACAGACAAAACCCAGAGAAATCTATTTGTTCAATGTTCATTGGTCCCAGATTACGCAGTTCTTAATATTTGGTTTCCTCTTGGCTGTAGATCCCTTCGCCTAATGTTAATTACATTCTCATTCTTCGTTCTCTTATCTGTCTTTTCCCTGACCATGCCAGGGTGATGTTTAGAGTTGATGTTCGTTAATGGTCCTTATCTTTTGCCTATCTTCTGTGCTACTCCCAGTCTGCTGAGATGTTAAGCTCATCAGGTCTCGAGTCGTGAAACAGTCCTTTAAAAAGAAACTTAATTTCCTTTCCCTCTGGGCAAAAATGAACAAAACCCCTGACTAAAGTTATATTAAACAGTTTTAAACTTTGTATCATTTCCAACACCATGTGGCTGGCCTGGGGCAGCCTGCTGGAGCTCTCTGAACTTGATTGCTGGGCGTTTTGGTTGGATGAAATCTTCCTCTGTATCTTAACAAACCTAAAGTTTGCCTAATCTCTAATATATTTTACATGTAGTTACATCCTTTATGACTTTTCATGTTTGAGGTTTTTATGGCAATTTCCTTCCATCTGTGTTTATGTCCAGCATAAATGTGTCAGCATGCCTCCTGCAGAGCTCAGCCTGGTGAGATTGGCAGATTCACCTCTTGTAGATACTTTTACTGAACAACCCGTTGCAGGTGTCCCAGACATCTTTAAAGCCCAGTTATCCAAAGATTCTTTGAACTTTTGATTCAAAATCATTGTGATAATGTTGCAAGAGGGCGAGAATGAGTAAGCCAGGCAACGAGTTGCCCCTGGGACCTTAGGTCATCAAAACTCTGTTACTTTCTTGTTTTCTTTTAAAAAAAAAAAATTGTTATTTACACTTGGCTACTTCTGATCTGACAGATGGGCGTTCCCAGAGTCAAAGAGAGCTCACCATGAGAGATTCTAACTCAGTCTTTGCCCGGGCTTGGGAAAACACATGCAGAGCAAGCCAGTGTCTCTGGGAGCGAGCTGCCTTTGCTTTGCACTTCCAACAGCACCAAACGCATCCTGGGCTGAGCGTGGGCCTGTGTCTGTGTGTGCCGACCTGCTACAGGGCCCAGGGAAGCTGCAGACCTCTCTGCTGCTTGCTGCAGCCAAATTGCTTTCAGTGGTTGAGGGAGTAAAATCTCTTAACATGCACTACTATTTAGCTACAAAGAAGGAGCATTTCTGAAAGGAGAGAAGGCAGATTTTGGGTTACTGCCATCCCTTCAAAGGGAGGGATTTCAAGCCTGTGTGTGCCTGTGGGCCCCCAGTGGGATAGAGCGATCCAAAAGGTGCACTGGAGCTGCAGTGTGAGCTCTCCCAGCCTGAGCAATTGGCCTTAGGCAGAAACCCCACCGAGAAGCAGAGACTCTGGGAATCGGGTCAGGCTGATGAGCAGCAAAAGCCTGTCCAGGGATACAAACAGCCATATGGGACAGGCTGGCTGAGCCCTCTGGCTAGGCAGACCTCATTGCCTGTCAGCAGTGGAGAACTGCCCTGGACTTCAACCAGAACTGGATGTCAACCAGAACAAATCCGTAGCTGGAAAGTGACAGACCCTGAGCTGGGGAGCTCAGGAGCAGCAATGTAAGGAGGGAGGCAGGAGTGTAATTAAAAGTCTGCAGGAGGCAGGGAAAGTGCCAGCTGGATGCTGGGGGGCTTTCATGGGAACGACAGTGGGTTCTCCTCTCTACAACCAGGGATGCTGAGATGAATTGTGCATCTCTTTTGGTTAGAAGGATCAAAACAGTGCACTGACCGAGGTTTGACATGAATTACTGAGGATTACATGAAATTTGAAAATGCTTTGGGCAATGGACAATTTTGGAAACTGACATTTTGACAAGGAGTGCATGCAGATTAGAGCTGAAATCAGGTGGAACCACAGCTTGGGCTTTCACTGGTCAGTAAATTCTGGCCCCTGAGGTGACAGAGATCCACTGCAGAGTAAGGGGTCCCAGCTGAGTTTATGGCAGAGGTTTTGCGTTGCCTGAGGTATGTGGGTCTCCTACTACACATTTCAGAATCCTATCCCTTTGAGGGTGAGATTGCCAGTAATACATGTTGGATGTAACAGACAGTTGTTAGACAATTTGCTCTGGGATTTTAAGGTGACATGAGACTTTCCTCAAAGAACATAAATTGGGACTAATTTTCTCTGGTGAGGAATGGGGTCAGTCTCAACAGATGCTCAAGACTTGACACCTATTTGGGAAATGCATCCTTTGATTTTTGGCTGCTAGGGATATGTAAGCTACCTATAGTGGAGAATGTAATGATAAATGCTGCAACAGGGAAAGAATATTACAGCCCAAATGAAAACACAGTAGTAACTGAGAGCTAGAGTCCTAGTAAGTGACTTTTTTTCACCAAGAAGGTAACATTTGCTGTTGACTTGCTGTTTTGAATAGACAAAAATAGCCATACTTTCCCAGACAGGACATTTAGTAGCAGAACCTCAATAAAGATGCTGCTAAATTAGGGGAGATCTTATATAATCCCATAGAGCAGGAAATACTACATGAGAAGCATAAGAAGACAAGTGTTGGCCAGCCTTTCCCATGGTGGTGCTGGGACACCTGTAGGTCCCATCTCTGTGCTGCTCTGGGAGAGTGGCTTGGCATAGCCTATCTAACCAGGAGTGTGCATACATGGTCAGCATTTGGGTTGTCCCTTCTGCTTGTTTTAAACAAAAGTCTGCACAACAACAAATTGCTTCCAGAAGTGGAGCATCTTAAGAGCTATATGGTAATGGTAGCATGCATGTGTATGTGTGTGTGTGTGAATTTGCACAATTTGCTTCTTGTCCATCCAGGGTAAAGGTTGTTAACAGCTCTAGACAGGGAGCTGTTTTTGCTCCCCATTCAGTGTGCCTGTTCATGTCTGCCTCACCGTCAGTGACTATTTGCTTCTGTTGCCCACAAGAAGGGGACCTCGGATGGGGTTATACAACCAGATATTTATGACTGCTAGTCATGTGACACACCTTCTGTTTAGCTTTCTCTTGCCACATTTCTTCAGCTCCATTCATGTGCGAGCAGGCAGCACGTCTGCAAACAGCATGGTTGCCATCCCCAGTGCCTTCTGTAAAGCCAGAGTTCTGTCCCTGCGCCATACAGTACCACACTGGCTGCCACTCCCTTGGCTGTCTCACTTCTCCAGGCCTGACAATGCTTTTCTTCCACCCCAAGGCAGACTGGGAGCACAGCAGACCACCAGCGTTCCAGCCACGGATCCTTGGCTGTGGCTGTTGGCACTGGTGTGCCTGGCCAGGGTTTCCCCCTTAAGCTGCCTGCATTGCTTAGGGATACAGGAAGTTTTGAGGGCCAGGATGATCTTCTCCTCTGGCAACACAGCACCTACTGAGTTGGTCCACTGCTGGGAACTGTCACAAGGAATGTCACAAACAACCAGGGATACAGACACAGCATTAAAAGGAAAAGCATCCCATCCTGGGCATCTGAACCTTTTCTGGTAGCTCTCAGTGACCACTTGGTGTAAGAGAAGTCTATTGCATGACAGATTACCAGTGGGACAGATCCCAGATCCTTTTTTTACTGTCAGAAAAATTCACTGAATTAGCTCAAACTCAGGGTATTTTTCTCAAGCATTTTACAGGGAATTAGTAATACTCACAGGCTATATTCCTAGAGAAAGACCATACGATTATCCACAAATTCTTGGCCTGAGACCATGCTTGTAAATAAACCACAGATGAAGAACTGAGTCTCCTCAAAAAGGAGCTCCCAGAGTGTTGCAATGATAATTATCGTGATCGTAAGGGAAGCTGTTACAGACAAATGAAGCCGTCTGGAAAGTCTGGGGAAGAAGTTAATCGAAGTTAATCACCCTGGTCTAATTGTATAAAGCACAAAGTGATATAATTAAATACAGTCTCCACAAGCACGAGTGATGTGTTGCATAAGTTTTGATGTGTCTAAAAATACGTGATAGAAGTTTGCTAATGTCACACAGGAAACCATATAGTGAAACTTAGACCAGAAATCATTAGATTATGGACTTCAATGGCAGATGTGTAGTAGAAAACAAAATATCTAGTCCAGTCTAGTTTTAAAATAAGTTTATTTGGAGTCCATAATTGTTTGGTTTCAAGGGTATCTAATGCAATCAAAATAATGAATATGTGCATCTCCCTGGTTTCATGGGCATCTTAGGTAACCAAAATAGTGACTATGGCTTCCCAAACTCACCTGTCTGTCTAGCTGTGGGCAAACTTTTGTGTGTATCAGGTTTCAGCTGTTGGGGTTTCTGTAATTATTTGCTTTTTCACAATAAGTTGAAGTTAATTAATTCAAATATTCATTATGTTAAAAACGAAGTCCAGTCACCTGCTAAATTTAAAGGTTTTTGATAAAGAATAACAATAAGGGACAAAAGATAGAGCAAAAGGATTACAGCAGCCAGGTGATGCTGGGTACCCTTGGCACCGAGCCAAGAGCACAATTGCCCTGGTGAGACACTTTCTTTATATACTTTTTTATTGCATCAGCCTGTTACATAGTCATAGGCAAATATGTATATTCATACTTCTTCCCGAAAAACACATGGCCTTTCAGGTATGTGAAGAATTCTTCTGTATGTTGATTCTTGGAAGATTGTAGATAGACATGTCCGGTAACAGGAGTCTGTTATATCGTGTTTATCTGAGATTGTCCTGGGGCTGAAGTTATCACTTCTGTGTTTCCTGGGGCTGGAGTTATCCCTTCTGTGTATATCTGAGATTGTCCTTGGGGCTGGAGTTATTACTTCCTAGGGCTGAAATCATCACATCTGTGCTTATCTAGTTAAGCTTATAGTTTGTTAGTTGCATTTCAACATATCTTTGGTTAGTTATTTTTCAACTATTTCTAGGGTAGAACAAAAGAAAAAGCATTTAATAATGGTTACATTTCTACAACATGAGGGTTAATATTATACACATAGCATTTATTAATTGCGAAAAGCCAACACTATAATATGTATTTATAACAATTAACACTTCTGTGACGTAATAGACCAAGTCATGCTGAAATAAAATGAACTTTTGAGGACAGCTGTCATGGTTTGTTTGGGTATTTCAGATTTACAGGACAATGCACTCTGTAAATGAAGCTTTATTTTATAAGCTCATTGAGAAAGAAAGGAAGAAACACAACAAACAAGGGCTCAATTGCCTTTGCACAGTCTAGTCTGCCATGTGAATTCACTAATTCATCACATAAATTATGAACTTTCTTTCTAACTCACAACTTGCAATTGACAACTTGTAACTCCACCCTTGCACCAACGTGAAGATTAGTTACCTAACTGGTGCGGAGATGCTCATCCTGATTTGCGGTAAAAAGACTTCACAACTATTAAAGTTGTAAAGTAGGTATGCCTTTCATTGCAGCGCTGGACGCATGTCGGGTAGCCCCTTGAAAGCCATGCGTACCCAACACAGAACTTAGCTTGGAATATATCAGGTTACATGTTACATATGCATCAGGTTACACAACACGCCTATACATACTCATAACCTATCCCCGCCTCGTATGGTAGTGAGCTCAGTGGTCATTAGCAAATGCTGTGCACATGTGCAGTGTCTCCTGGTGGTCGTGGGCAGGGGTCTCAGGATGAAGGAAACGAGTCTTCCCCAGGATTGGACTTTTCACCTTGCCTCCTTGCGCATGCTCCCTGCTCCCTTGGTGTTAGTCCAAACTTCGAGGCTGGTTTCAACTTGTTTAGGGGTCCAGAAAGGCGGAACTGGTCACGGTTACTTCCTTCTATTAATGGTTTGGCATCCTGTCCTTATCCTCCCATACATCCTTCCCCTTTGCCTGGCCAGCATAGCAAATGTTGAGCAAGCAATTTATATTGTTTATCAAGCAGTTGCAAAGCTTTGCAATACTAGAAATCAACCTGAAAATCTATCAGCAATTAACCCTAAAATCTAAGCCCCTTCTATCAATCCTTCCTCCGCTGTCATGGCACAAGTATCCCTGGTATCACACAGGGAAGCAGAACAGCCCCGGTGTAACTGCTGTTGGATCAGCTCCCAAACCTTTTTGCCTAAACTGACTTTTTTATACCTTCCAGCACGAAGTTTTGTCTGTGCCATTTCCATGACTTAGCAGATTCTGATGAAACTGCCAGACAATCACCATGCAAAGACAGTGGTTGCAGGAGACAGCAATCTACAGGTGATAATGGTTGTGTAATGGCCCTTTATCTCCTCCTGTCCCACCTATTTGATCTTCTTCCTTTGAACTAAGGACACAGCTCCCTATATACATCAGGCATGAGATGTGTTAGCCAAACAACCTGACCATACCGCTCTCTCCAAATACCTGAAAGGGAAATTGTAGTCAGTTGGGCTTTTCTGCCAGGTAGCAAGTGAAAAGATGAAAAGGTCTTAAGTTGCACCAGGGGAGGTTTAGATTGCATATTACAAAAAAATTCTTCACCAAAAGGGTTGACAAGCACTGGAAAGGCTGCCCAGGAAAGTAGAGAGTAACCATCCTTGGAGGTCTTTAAAAGCTGTGTAGACCTGGATCTTAGGGATATGGTTTAGTGGTGGACTTGGCAGTGTTAGGTTAAGGGTTGGACTTGATGTTCTTAGAGATCTTTTTAACCTAAATAATTCTGAGAGTCTATTAATCTTTGCCAGGAACTGTCAGGTTGGTGAGTCCCAAACTCTGAGAAAACCATCAGCTGGGTTTCATATGGTTTTGGAATCAAAGAGGGCAATTCCCTCTCTTGCAGCCAGACCACAGTTCTGACAAGGACAATGATAGCCACCATTTTGCAATACCTGGTCAGACCAAAGTCCATTTTGAAGTAGTTACTATAGCCACATCCAGGATTGGAAAAAAACAGCTCTGTTTTTTTCACCTAGAGTCTGAATATCAGGAGCAGTTTTGGGGATTTGTATGCATTTATTATACTTAGAAGCTAGCTGGTGGCTGTGATGTGTTGATTTACTGCTCTAAAGCTGTTCCTGTATTATTTTATCACATTACAGATAAATTGCTGCTAAATTTGTGGAGACTTACTATTTGATCAGCTGTCACCTAGTGTTTACACTTTGTTGACCATTTCATAAGACTGGACTTTCTCCTGAATGTACTGCCACAGGCCTCTCACTGCTTAGTTCTAAAATATTGCGTCTCAATGACCTCGAGGAAGGACACCACAAAGATCACAAAAAGATCACAAAATCATAGATCATTTATGTTGGAAAAGACCTTTAAGATTACCGATTCCAACCATAAACTTAACACTACCAAATCCACCACTGAACTAGGCTACCATGCTCTTAAAGGACATGATGATGAACTCCATGGGAGTGTTTGCATTGTGTAGCTTCAGCCTTCTTCAACTGCCAGTGGTGAGGGCACAAGAAGCACTTTATCCTTCAGTATTTTACCACGCAGTTTTCTGCCACTCTTTTCCACCCTCTGTGCCAGCATAGTTATTTGTGCAATGAACCAGATGAGGGACTTGATTGGGCTGGAAAATATTTAAGGACTGTTGAACCTAATGGATAACTGTTGCCTCAGACTGTTAGACTAATTTTACAGCTGTTCTGTGTAATGTCTTTGGCCATGATTATCATTCTCACTGGCGTCCCCATGCACTGCTGAAGTGAAGCAGAGGAAACAAACTAATCCTATGTTATTTACTTTACTGTTATTTTCTATTTGCTTATGGTGGCATGGACCTGTTTCACAATAAAGCATTAGTTTTAAGATATAGAAAGTAACCTAATTCTCTGTGAATGTTGATTGTGACCAAGCATGACATCTGTAGCTACTCATGCAGTGAAGCAGTTTATTTTGTTTGGCAATAATCAGCTTGCTGTGTCTGATTGCAGCCTGTTCTGCAGTAATTTAATGGAGCCCAGACTAAAAGCTCACCTGTAAGGAGGGCAGAGTATGGTGTTGTTGTATACAGGAGAATACAACTATGGTATGTACTACTTATTCACATGTAAGGAGAGCTTTCAGCCCTGACGGCATAAGGCTGTAACCCAGGCTTTTATTTGCAGTGCTGTGTGGAAACGAAATAGTTTGAATCTCTTTTCAATGCCTACCTCTGTCACAGTGATCCTGTGCAGATCGATTCTTGTTAAAAGTGCTTTGAAAATTAAAATGCTAACTATGCTGATGTCACAAGTTTCTTCGAACACATAAGAAATTCTCACTATGTGAATGATACTTGTTAACACTTTCTAGTGTTACAGTTACCTGCAAAGTATTTTAGTGCTCCACCATAAATCGTGAATGGGTGACTACCACAATCTTGTAAAACATTTAAAGGCGTGTACGATAGTTACATGCAACAGGAGTTTGCGAAGTCATTAACAGGCAAGGGAGGAGTCACTGTTTGAAAAGACTGTGCAGGCTTTGGTATTTAAAATCCCCTCCCCAGCCTATGAAGTTTAGCTGGTGCCCCAGTGGATTAATGACCTAAAACTTTGCAGGCATCTGGGAGTGGAGATGGATGTCATCTTTCTGCAGAAGTAGAGGCAACCGACACGGCTTATCAGTGATTACAGAGGACCAAATGAAGGGCTAGGGAGTGATGCTGGATGGGTGACATCATATTTTGAAATCTGCATAGCATTCCTTGTGCAGTGCTCAGATGCTGGCTTGCAGCTGTGTCCCTGCACAAGAGCCAGAGACACGCTCATGCCCACCCAAAACCCTTCACCATGTGCAGGTTCTTCTCCATCATCTGACCTGGGGCTCAAATCAAACCTGGTTTCTGCAAGGAAATCACACTTGTGAGCACATGCTGCTGCTTAGCCAGTGCAGCTGATTTGCACATTGAGGCTTCCCTTGGTGGGAGGGGAGCCATGGAGAGGCATCTAGCATCTAGAATGTTCTGCAAATCTTAACTAATGCAGCAACACTTGACAAGAAGCAGCATAAGAAGGAAAAGTAATTTTATTTTGTGCAAACCAGATATCACTCAGGCACAGGCATTTTTCTCGTAGTTTTACTCATTCTTTCCTATTGGGAAGCTTGAAGGTGTGTCTGCACTTGGTCTGTTCAAAAATATTTGTGTGTGGTCACAAATAGTTAGGGAAGCTCCCTGTCTAGTTCTCATAGTGTCTTCTGGGTTGTTCTTATTGATGGCAGCCATGCGGTTGGCTTGTGAACGTGTCTTTCACACATTTCAAAAGTTACTGTGAAATGTGTTTGTCTCTCCTTTTGTCCCACCTCTGTGAGTCATTAGGTAAAACTGCTGATTAATTCACTGTTCTTTTGTCTTTTTCGGGTGTAGTCTGTTGTATTTAGGTTATCCTTTGTTTTTCTCGATCTGGGTGTTTCTGTAAATAGAAACTGTGGATAGTTGTGCCGAGACTTTATGATCTACTAATTTAGGTGCCATTAAGGCATGCTTTTCCTTCATCTCTTTCTTCCACTTTTTCCTGTTCTCCCACATCCACACATTTCTACTTTTGCCCTATCCATACTAAGCTTATCCATCTGCTAAACTTGGGATCTAATGGGTCTGGGAAGGCAGAAGAATGAGGAATGTGTTTAATGTTATTTTTTATTGGAAAAATTTCCTGCTAGTTATGGCAGCAACTCAGGCTTGTTTCAGCTTAACAGAGAGCAATGTAAATATCAACTTCTAAAATTAAAGGTAGCTCACATGAATGTGCAGGATCATGATAAAAGAAGCTCAGTACACCTGTGTTCTGACTCTGGTTACACAGTTGTCTTCTCTCCTTCAAACAGTAGGTTTAGAAACGTGGTTGTTCACTGTCTCACCCTGCTGCCCAAGGAAATGCCTGGCCAGAGCTCAGGCTGCGGATGGCCCAGTGGGATAGACTTGCCCCCAGACAATCAAAGGCAGAGATTCACTGCCTTGCCAAATGACATGGTATTCCTGAAAAGGAAGGAGTTCCAGCTTCACACAGGGATGGAAAAAGGAAGTGGTGAGCTGTCATTTCTTATGGAGGAGGATAGCATAGGGTGAAAATGTTTCTAAAATCGTGGTGGCTAAAGTAGGCCTTGGGAACGGGAGTGGGCATTGTCTTTGCTAAAATCATGTGAACCTATACCTGTGTACCCACCTGTATAGTAGAGGATGATTTTAAATGCGATGATTGTTTAGTAAATATAATTAAAAATAATTATTTGATCGCAACAAGAATCACGAGAAAGGAACAACAATCATGAGAAATGTTGTGGGGAGAGGACTTAAACTCATGCTTGGGTGAAAACAATACACACAATAGAACAATATCAAGTTAATGATTAACATATGATTATACAACAGTTATGTAAGGAAAGGGTATAAAATGTATCCATCTCGAATCCATGTCAGAGTCAGATTTAGGTCTGTCTATACCCCTGATTCCCAGAGCTCTTCAAATAAAAGCACCTGCATATAATCACCCAGTGATTATGTGTTTCTATGCTAACAAGGAGACACACACAGGAATCCACCACAGAGGAATGCGGGCTTTCCTGGAAAAAAAACCAAATCAGTCCTTTGTCATCTCACCCTATACTAAAACATAAAAAAAAAGAAAAATGACCTGTCCTTACAAGGAGGTTAGAGATATTAATTAATGTTTGTGAAGCACTAAGTAGTATAGCAATAAATTACATGGGTGATCCTATGAGGATGTTACTAATTGTGTATTCAGGCCAGAGTTTGAATAGGATATAGTAAATGAGGCATGAGGCCATGCACTTAGCAATGAGCATAAAACAAGCTAATGAATCATTGCTCATTAGATGTATGTCATCCATGAGCACAGAAAGGCTAAAGGTGCTATGTAAAATGGTACATGTTATCCTGTAATTAAAGACTTCACAGAGCATATAAGAGTTACAAATTTAATTTGCCTGGGAAACTTTAAACCAGGCATTTCCTATCCTTGGAACACAACTTTGCAACACTTACACTTTTTGAATAGAGGCTTTTAATGGAATTCAGTAGAAATTGTTTAAATATTGTGTTTCCCCTGCTTGTTTTGCCACAGTTGGCACCGAGCTCCTTCTCCCATGCTGCCTTCGCCATCTGGAACAGGCTAAGTGGCTTTCTGAGTTGCCTTAAATCCCATCACCAAATCCTATCTTCTGCGCCTATAATTTCTGTCCATTTTTTTCATAAGATAACTCAGTCCCATTTCTTGACCAAGCTTGGTTCCATTAAACTTAGATCTCTGTCAGGTCTTGCCTTTTTTTCTCTATTGTGTTTTTATACCACAAAGACATGAATCTGTAAGATGTCAATACATCTGCCTACATTTATTAATGTAAAATGAGACCATCAGTGATTTAGTATTCTGAAGTTTTCCATGTCAGATTAATTAGTTCAGAGAAGCATTTAGTTCAGTCTAAATTAGATTTTAATGAAATAGCAGCAAACTGACTGACCATTTACAGAAACTCAGACTGACTGTTCTCTTTCTAAAGAAATCAGAATTCCAGTACCCTGTTGAAGTTAAAGATAAATGAAAAGCAGAGAATCAAATTGCATCCAGAACTGGATATAATCCAATATGTTTCAGTTTGGTATCATAGATATATTATAAATACAGGCAACAGGAAATAAATATCCAACAGTAAAATGGATATTAATCACGTGCAGTACTGATACCTAACTTTCCCCTATGCTCAGCTTGTACCATTTCTTTTTGTTCAGGTGGAGCTTGAGTGACTCTAGTCTGGTGTAAAAGTCTCTCGCTTTGCTTTCAAAGGAACAGTCAAAAAAATATAGAGCACATGCCCTCTGAGGGGTGGTTGTACCTTTGGAATGGAGGTGCGTGTTAGTATTACAATTATATCATGAACCAAGTTCATCTGAGGAGACTGATTTCACCATCGAGTTCCCCTCCCTGCAAAGATTTCAACAGCTCCTGGCCGCAGTTTCTCCACACTGCCCCACCCTCCATTCCATCGCCCTTAGCAGGTGCTGACAGTTGCAGGTCGTGTGTGTGGGGAATCACCGTGGGACAGGTCTCTGAGCAGCAACTGTATTTCACCCTTTGATTTCTGTGCTGTTATAGCCTCTGTTAGGGTGTGAATGTAACTCCTCAGTTTCCTCCAGTCGTACCCTCAGACATCTGTCCATGGTGTCCCCAGTCACCTTTCCACGCCTGTGGCACAATGGTCTCTCTGATCAGCACTTTAAATAATGGCTCTCTAATATAGGGTAGAAATAACAAATAGTGCAGGGGATGTTTTGACGTGGGCATCCTCAGAAAGTGGAGATGGCACTTGGTGTCCTTTGATCTTTTGTTTCTAATACGTTTTTACTCTAATTGTTCTAGTGTTTTGTTCCTTTACATCATTTATCCACCATAACTTTATAAGATATAGTAGGTTATTTTGTTTTCCACTAAATTTAAAATATCAAGCTTTTTGGTTCTTCTCGTCACTCTGAATTTGTCAAATTGCCACCAATGTGATCTCTCTGTGCTTTGGATAAGGCTGGTACAGTGATGCTATTATCTCCACCCTCCTGATCCTCCATGGCTTGGCAGAGATGACAGATCACACGGTCACGTCCTGTGATTTTTCCTGGGACCACAGAACCAGTGATTCCCCAGACACTAAAAACTCTCCTAAATGTGAGATTCTCAGCCTGAAAAAAGACATTCATTTGTGTACCGTGCAAATTCAAAATTCATTAGTATGGTATTCACTGTGTTCTGTGTTCTTTTAAAAAGAAAATAACATTAAGACAACATACAGATGAAATTGAAAGAAAAGAAACCAACCCTTCCCTGCTGACAAGCTAATTTTCAGTGCTTTAAGAATTACAAAGTGAAGTAAAATTATTTTATTACCTTCTTTCATCATTATGCCACAGTACTAATTATGCTCCTGGTGTTCTAAAGTTTATAATGCTATTTCCTGTCACTGAGTTCCTATTTCTTTATTAAATTAATTCTTTAAACACATGCTTTATGCTGCTAGTGAGGCCCTGGTAGCAGACTATCATCTTACAATGACACCAGTGGGTAAGTTTTCATCCACTGCGAAGACAGAAATGATGGAACAACGGCTGTGTAGAATAGAAACCATAGAAAAATGATTGATATTTTTCAGAATGATCAGCATATGCTGCCACGAGTGAATATGAAATCATCACATTTTAATATGGAAAACTGATGAAGTCTAGAGCATAAATAATAAAGGTTATGCAAACATATCTTTGCATGAATATAAGAGACTAGACTATGGAAGGCAGTATATATCCTAAAGGATGCTTGCTTTGCTGCAATCACTGCTTTGCACAGACTTCAGTAAGAGTGACCTTTCATTTCAGTCATTATTCCCAGCTGACTTCAGAAAGATCTAAGGAATTTTAATCAAGAAATACGCAAATCTCTGATAAAGGTGGACCCACTGCCACAGCTCTGATAAGCTCAGGGCTTAACATGGAACAAAGGGTCATTGCTGTCTGGTCTGGGAAGTGTTAGCAAACTGCTTGTGAGCATAGGCAAACTTAATAATGACAACCAGGTTCAAGGTGCCTCCCAGCCCCTGGTAGAAGGAGATGCATGAAAAATGACTCTGTTCTTGTTAAGAGTATAATAAAGTTATGGACAGAGAGAATACACAATTGAAGGCTTAACCTCCAAGGAGAAAAAGTCCCTCATGGGAACCGTGTTTGTGCTACTAAAGGAAGTGACTTATGGCAATTTAGTCCAATGGCCAACTGCAATAAGGCTTCAAAAACATTTTAAAGTAGTTCTTAAAGCAATGTTGTACCTTTTCCCATGGCTTCTAGAGGCCTTTTGGCAGCTGGGGATTTCTGCACAGAAGCCACCCCTGTGGCACCCCTAGGATTGGAGCTGCCAAAGGTGATGGCAAAAGGTTTGGCACTGCTGGCTATAATGCATCTGGGGCTGTGCTGCGGAGAAGTCCTTGGCCAGGGAGGAGCGGTCACTTCAGCTCCTTTGCTCTATTTGAACAAAGACAGGCAAGTTAGGGACCAGGGCTGGAGGTTAACAAATGCTGAGCCCATAGGAAGTTCCAGCATTGAGACTAAGGCTCTCTATTAAGGAACGCATTTACACCTCAATGAGGTCTCCAAACACAGGATGCCTGTCATCAGTGCACCCGCCTGGCGAAATTTAGTGGTGCGGCTTCCAACCATACTTTCAGCAGCTGTCACAGGCTTGTTTGCAGACACTGTCAGACATCACTTTGGAATTTCTATTTCCATATCCATATTTTTCTCTCCATTCATGGATTACAGGTGCAACTCCCGATAAAGCCATTGGAAATCACACGCAAATATTTGGGAACACAAACTTAGCCTGATCCCTTGAAGCCAATGTAGTGTTTTACCAAGGTCTTTCAGCTATAATCAGGAAGTTGTTTATGTTTTTAGTAAGTTGATGGTAGACCGTTTTATTTTTAAGGAAAAAAACTATTTTTCTGGGTTTTTTTTTCTCTCAGTAATTACAAAATTTCTGGTATTGACTGAAACAGTACATAAATGAGGCAGATCATGGCAAGATTTTGTTTGAAGAGCTTTGTCACTGTATTTCCTGTCCTATTACTCTACTTAAGTGTTCAGCCTCTTCTGTGTGAAGACCACTAGGTCAGACAAATCATTGTAGTGATTTTGTCATACAAGCAAATGCTTAGGGCAAATTTAGATCATCAGAATAATTTCCCATTTTTCCTACATTTAAAGATATTTTGTATCATATTTTCTGTCCTGTTGCTAATTATCTTAAAAGGGGCTTTGTAATAGAAAAGGATTTTTTGTCACCAGACCAGTCATTTTTCTGGCACACTGCACTGCAAGTAATGCGATTGCTGAAACAAAAATTGCTGCAGCTTTAACATCATAATATAATCACTCATTTCTTTGCCTTTCATTCTAATAATGTAAGACATAATGAACTCTTGGTAGATATAGTAATACCCCATAAGTATTTCTATAGGATTTATGTTGTCATTTAATATTATTTCAAAGGACAAAACATAATTCTTGCCATTTTGCTCAGCTACTCATTTTGTGATTTTTTTGTTCTTCCACTATCACTGAAAAGAAATGATCAAATTAACCATTTTAACAAGCATTTTCTAGTTGTGCCTACATACCATTCATTTAAATGACTTGTGAAATCAATCAAATAATGGGGCCTAGTCTTCTTTCCCTGAATAATGACTTCAAGGAAGATCCACCTCCCTCTCCGGGAAAGAATGGATAGCTGGGAATGCTCAGGGGAATAAAAGGATTTAAAGCACCACACATAAAAGGCTGAGTAGAGCAGTCTTTGAAAATAAATGCAGGCTTCAACAAAGGATGAGAAAGAAAAGGGTACAGAGGGAGCGGCTTGGTGTAGATATGGACAGTGCATACAGAAGAGGCTGCTGAGGAGATGCATAATACCCCAGTCGAATGAGCTGTAGGTGCTGGGCTATAGGCTGAGGAAAATGCATTTTGATGAGGGGCACAGGGTGTGCACAGGCTGGCTGTGGCTGATGGGGTAATGAAGAGACCTCAAAAGGAAGCCAGTCTGGAAAATTAAACTAATTATCTCAAAACAAAGTGTTTGCATTTCTACTAGTATGCAATGAGCCATTCTTCACAATCAAAAAATTATGAAGGTGAGAGAAAGAGATGAGGTCCATTTAATATTTTAAAAATTACAACTCTTTTTCCTGTATCCCATATTTCAGATTAATTGAAAATAAAAGGCACCCAGTTTGTCATCAACCCAGAGCGGGGAAAAGAATCATAACACTACCTCTCAGTTACACAACTTCTGTCTGGATTTTTTGCATTTGTACCACAGTCTCTCTAGAGGATTCTCACAGAGCAGGACTGAAGTAGCTGTAGCATTTCTAGTGAGTGTTTACGTGCACTTCTCCAGAAAACAAGCAAACATAGAAATGATTAAAGAAGACGGTAATTTTCTAAGTAAGATTAGCATCCTTAGAGTTTAAAATATATTAAAAAAATTAAGCTATTTTCTCCATTTTTGTTGTTTCAGTAAGTTGTTGGTGGGTTAAACATGTAATTAAAAAGGAATGCACACATGGTTAACATTTTTAATTGTGTCAGAGCTAACAACTTTGTGGAGAAGTGCTAGATCATCATCGCTGCCTGACAAAATTCCAATAATATATATTCAGCCACCCCTAATTATTGAAGTAACAGTTGAATCATAAGACTTATTCATGGATATTTGGCATTACTCTCCACTGAGATTACCTATTGGACCAGACCAGTCATGGGTCTGACCAAGTACTGTAATGACAGTGTTTTTCTAGGAGTGTTTGCAATGCTTTGTGAAGATCATGTTTGAGCAGTTCAATAATGTTGGTCTGGAAGAGCATAAAAATGCCACTGTTGTTCCATAATGCTTTGTTGAGACTCAAATGCTGCAGTGTTTTCTGAATATAGGATACAATTTTTAAAATAAATGTAACGCTTGGGACTATGCTGACTGTGACAGATAGACAGGATAACCAGTGGCGAGTGCAGGACTTTTGGATGCTGAGGGGCATCAGCAAGGCTGTCTTCTGTGAGTTGGTGCTATACTTTCACCATCCTCACATGAGATTTCAGAACCCAGAGCCATGTCCAAGTAAATGACTGCCATCCTTTAGAGTCTTGCAGCCTCTGACCATTGCTCCTTGGTCACTAATTCCTTTGAGGTGAGCAGGTACACCACAGGTAAAGAGGGTATGGAGATTTTGTCCTCAGTAGTGCTGTGGGTGACATCTGAGAAGCTCTTCAAGACTTTGGTCTCCAAGACTTCTGAGAGAGAAGCTTTGATGAGATTCTTATCTTATTCTTCTACTTCCAGCCTACTGCAGCTACAACTCCATACATAACACTTTGCTCAGCCACTGAGACTGCCACTGGGTTATTGTGCCCCTTGAAAAACTCCGCTTTCTATCGTTGTACACATTTGTTGAAAATGTAATTTCTTTGAGGCTGAAAACTCCAATTACCTGAGTGTTTTGGCATGTATAAGAAGGCTCTTCCAGTGAGGTAGAGGAGAGAGAAGTGTGGGGGAAAGATAATACAAAAAAGATGGGTTCAGCAGCAAAAGACAGGAAAAATGAGAAAGGAAAGGTTTCAGATCTAAAATCCAGATGACTGAGGATAAAGCAGGAGGGATAGACACTGCTAAATTGATTGAGAATGGGCAGTTGGCAGCAAATACGAAGATACATGCAGGACCTGACTGTGCAACCTGCTTCAGGCTTTGAGGCCACTCTTCAGGGTCTGACAACTTTGGGGAATGCATGTACCTTAACTACATAATGGAGGTTCTTGTCATGGAAAGTCCACACGAGGATTTAGGACCAATTAATCCATTGAGTGTTGGAATGCTGTACAGTTCTGGTTTCATGCAACAGGAATCTGCTTTGTGCACATCAACATCACTTTGAGAAACCAGTTAATGTGTGACAAATGGGTACAGTCTGGACATTTCCTTCAAAGCTACCCTATTGCTATGAACTAAATTACTAAAGTTAACAGAATGGCTGTGCCTTATAAGTACATGAATATGTCCCTTCATTACCACGATCAAGAATTTTTTTTTTTTTTTTTCCTTAAGGGTTCTATTGAAAAGCATAGGATTAAGAAGAAATAACATGATTACTGCTTATTGTTTCTGGCTTTCTGCAAAATGGAGAAAACTAAAAAGAACATTTTGTTAACAGGGCAATTATTTGCAATAATACAAAGAACTGCATTCATACTTTGCTTTTCTGCCATGTTGTAAATATTTTAACCCCAAATAAGTTTGTGTAGTAGCTGACAAATGTATTGATTTTGTAAGTATAAATCTTGGAGCAATGTCATATGGTTTGGTTTGTTTTTTTAAGACCAAATGAATTGAAAGATCTGCTGCTCTGAGGAAGGAATGAAATAGTAACATCTGTGAAATTTGATTTCTGTATTTGCACTATAATAGTGAATTATTTACATGTTCTTTGTCTAAAGGTTAACTTTTGTTGGTTTCCTAAACCCTAAAGAATAGAGCAAAGGCTTCAACTTTGCAGTGTCCGAAGCTCTGCAGAACTGATCTTGATAGGCTCTACCATCTTGAAAACAAGCCCTTTTGTAGCTTTCATGTGAGTAATTTTCTTTCATGTACTAATATTGCTAAGTTTAGCTTGTGGTTGGGTCTCTCAAACCATGGCCAGATGAGCAGTTACAGCTGGAAACAGACTTCCCTGTCCTTGCTCTGCAGCTGTGATCTGGAAGCTGTGGAGCTGGCTGAGATGAGGGTTGGGCGTTTTCAGCAGCAGTGGAGATCCACTCTTGTGCCTCTCTAGCTCCCAGACTAGCCTGAATCTCAGCATCCCTTAGCACACACAGTTCATTTTGTTTCTGTTGGGACCCTGTCTAAACTACGCATTTTGTTAATGAAATTCCGTCTTCCTGAAGGCTTCAAACATCTTCTAGAGTAGATCTCCTTTTACTTATCATGCATCCTACTCTTGCTCATGTAGTAAAACTAGCAGGGCAGACTTGGGTTAGTTTAATATGAGATGCAGCTTTCAGGAAACCCCAGAAGCAATGTCATCCTCTGTTGGTAATAATCATGAAGGCAGTCTTAAATGCAGGATTTAGATTGCCTGTTGATGATTGCACCTGTTTGTTATCTCATTTGTGAAAAGTAGAGATCTTAAAGATGAATTAACACCTTTTGCTTCTCAGTGCAGAACCATTTTCTGTAGTTGATTCTTCTACTAGCCTATCTTACCAAAAAGCTCATAAAAATGGCACCAAGAGAGTTCACTGTTAATGAATATTTTTTGATGTAATATTTCACTACATTTTTAAGGGTGAATCTATGGCAGATCACACATTTTTTCTTATAGAAGACAGGCTATAAAGTCGTATCTGGCAAAAGGGGTTTTCCTGTGACTGCCTTGTTTTGTGGAAGACGGTTCTCTGCACCTTTTTCTGAGAACTCAGAGCTGAGCAAGACTAATGGATAAACATAACTGTAGCAGAGATCTGGACTGAGAGCAATGCCCTCACGGTAAGAAACCCACAGGAGCTGTTGCAGCAAGATGAGATGTGGTTTGCAGAAGCTCTGAACCTCAGCTATAGTTATCCCACAAGCTGTCACCAGTGCAGCCATGCTGTGAAGAAGCACAATCCCTAAGATGGACTGGTAGCAAACTTTACTGTAATTTCACTGCAACATCAAAACTTAAAAAAACATGTGTACAGATATTCCTGTGTGTCTGTCACTCTACTGGTTTATTGAACTAAAGTCATGGCCCTTCAGCTTCTCTCAGTAGTCCTCTAAGCAGAAACATGGGATCCAAGAACAATTCTACCAAAGAAAGGGCTAGAGATGGAGGATTATGGAACTGCAGTGTGTGAGGTGGGGAGTGGCAGAAAGAAGCTCCTTCTTGGTACAGTTTGTCACTTTTATTCCTCTGTGAGCTAATGCCTTTCTCTGTTCATGCTTCACTGATTCTCTCTCCCACTAGGCTCAAGTTCTGCCTCTCAGCAGCCAAGGGGTATGGGTAATAAATCCTGAATGCAGACAAGGGGTGCTTAAGATCAGGAATCTCATTCCTCAGGATGAGCAGAGAAGCTGGACACCCTGGCTGAAGTCTGCCAAGGCTCAGGGGAGCACAGCAGCATACCAGATCCTCCCTGGATTTGAGCATATCAGCCTGGTAAGTGTCCAGTAAGGGGCCCAAACTGCAGTGCTGCTTTTGTGGTACACTATCACTACTACAGTGGTTTTACTATAGAACTCATCTCAAAACCAAATCAGCTACCCAAGCTAATGCAGGACAAGGCCTTGAAGACAAATAACCATGTATTTATATAGTGCATTTCTTTTTACCAGCAAACATGGAAAAAAGGCACATTGATTCCAGATTACAATGTTAGAGATGCATGAAGAACATCTGTCATTATGACAGAATCATAAATCATCGTGCTGAAATCCTGACATGCCTTTTTTTTATTGGCAAAGTAATTTTTTAAAATGGGATATAATTAAGTTGCTTAGAGCCACATATTACCTATTTTAAACCTATTATTTTTCTCATGTGAAAACTGTCAGATGAAACACACTGGTTTTGTTTTGTTTTTAAATGCAGTTAATAAAAAAACCTGACCACTGTTTATCACAGCAATTCAGGGTGCTGCTAGGAACTGTCCCATATGAAGAAATTATAAGGAAAATAAACCTGTGAGTAAGTGAAACCATGCTGTAGGTGCACCAGCAAACCATCCTGACATGGAAGACAGATAAGTAGTAAGAGACCAGTATATCTGCATCAGGAATTCTCCAGTGACTTGAATATCAAAAAGGAAATGCTACAAAGAGTGAAATCAAGGGCATATAAGTGAGATGGGTAATAAAGCAGTGGCATAAACATCTAGGGATGAAACTAGAAAGAACCAGTCACAAAATGAGTTATAACTTTCCTGGAGCATAAAATGGAAGAAAGAGAAGTTCTATAAATACCAAGAAGTTAGAAGAAGAGAAGGGCAGAGGCACAAATAACAGATACCCAGAGTTGAGAGAAATGTTTTATTAATTTTGCTACTTTCTTCACATACAAATAAACATTATTGTTAGGTACTTAACAACACTATTTTTTAAACAGAATGACATATGCCAGAGTTGGGAAAAAACCAAGTACAAGAATGTTTGAATAAGTCAGACGTACACAAGTCTCTGGTGCTTGCTGAAATTCACTTAATACCTACTGGGCTCTTGACTTACTTCTGAGAGTTCCTGAAAGAGTGAGTAAGTCACCAGGGCCTACAGCAACTATGTAGCCTAAGATGGAAATACAGTCAGCATCAGACTTAAAATTTTTGGTAATTATCAGAAATCTGACATTACAATATAGATTATTTTAAAATTATTTTAAACCAAATACCCACTTGGTTTAAAGCCTTGCTCTTCATTAATTCTTCCCATCATGCCACCTGGGTTTTAAAAAAGAAGAAAAAATTTAGTAAGGTTTTTGTTTCTTAAATTTGGCATTCACAGCAGGCTTAGATTTCGACACTATTAAGAAGTTGTTGGATGGTTGCAGGGTTATAACTGTTTCTGCTTTTAAAAGTGGGAAAGGAAGAACCTAGGGAATTACAGAGTACTCTGCCTAATGTCAATACTGAGAAAGATAATGAGACAAATTATTGAGAAGTAAATTCATACACGCCATGAGAAGAAGGTGATAAGAAGCATCCAACATGAATTTGTCAAACTAATCTAATTTCCTTCTTGAATAAGGCAACTGGCCCAATAGATAAGGAAAAGCAGTTCAAATGGCTGTATGTAAGACCCAAGATGTATCTTGACCTGAGTAAGGCTTTTGACATCATCCTGTATGTTCATAAATTAACTGGGGAAAGCTGTTCCATTTGAAATCACCCTTAATTCAATCCACTGTCAAAAGTAAACCTAATACGTGGTTGTCGGTAGCTGCACTTGGAGGTGTCTTGCAAAGCTCCCAATGGGTAGGCTTCTTTTAACGTTTCAATATAGACTTAGATGACAGAATTAGAAATAATTATATACCTATAAGCTTGGTGGGTGACAACATGTAAAGATTTGCAAAATGTGCTCAAGGACAGAATTAGAATTCAAAAATATCCTGATAGCTTGTGAAATCCAACATGAAAAATACGAACAAAGGCAATCACAGAGGGCTACATTTGGGAGGATGAAATCAAAAGCATAACCACAAAATGCCACTGCAGATAAAGATCTAATGATTAATGAGGGCCATGTATGAGCCAACAGTGTGATGCTGTTGAGGAAAAGAGATAAATGTAATTCTAGATTTTCTTGAATTGTCTGCTCAAAACAGTGTATGTAAGATGAGATAATTAGCATGCTCTTCTTGGCACTGGTGAGGCCTCAGCTAAAATACTGTTTTACTCCGAGGCACCATACTTTCAGAAAGATGTAGATCAGCTGGAAGCAGTCCAGAGATCAACAAGGATGAAGATTGGAAAACTGGATCCATAAAGCAAGGTTGCAAGTTCTAGTTTTGTTTTAATCTTAAAAAAAAGGTTATATGGCGTTCAACAGTCTTTGAGTACATAAAAGGCTAATACAAAGAGGATAGTGTTATGTTTTTTCCTGCCCACTAATGACACACAGAATGTCAAGGAAACCTTTTTCAGCTATACTATAATAAGTATTACAGTAACACATTCTAACTAGAGGAAAAGATTACTGCTGGAATATATTACCCAAGAAGGTTGTATAATACTTGCCATTATTGATTTTAGATACAAATCAGAGGGACTGCCACCTGCACTTATCAAGACAGTTGTGGACTTTCTTTGAAGTTAGGAGATGGACCAGGTGCATGTTTTGTAGCAGGTGGCTGAGATCACTGGAACTGTGACAGAGCATACAAATTATTACAAGGTAATCTGTAACATATTTTCACTAAGAAAGCATTTGAAAATTCCATGTGTGGTTCTGGGCATATTCAGTTGCTGTTATGGAATATTGCACAAGCTGTTCTCTGGTGTTTGGTTTTTTTTTTTAAACATCTTTCCTTTGATTTTGTGTTGTGGGATTTTTGGTTTGTTTTTATTTTACCTCAGGAAGGCTTGGTACAGCTTTGATTAAAAATATTGAGGAATAAGAAACTACATAACCCCTTGAGATCCCATCCAAATCTATACTTCTATGATTCATGTGCAACCTACTGTATTTTTCTAAGCTGTTGAAGAGCTTTGCAAGCACAAGTTAATTATTAAACTAGTTCTTTTCCCAGGGCAGTAATGACCTAATCATTTATGATAGTGCTCAAATGAGGAATTAAACAAACATATCCAGAATAAACACAGATCAAATCATCTTTGCCAATGGAAAAGGACAAAATCCTGTTTTCATGCCAGTGGGTCTGCCAAACAACAGCACAGATACAGACGTCAGTAAAACTAACAAGTGCAGACTTCTCAACCTATGAGAAATACTTTTTATTCGAAGTTTTAGGAGTTTTTCTATTTTGGAAAATCAGAAGAACAGGAATGAGAGAAAATGTAAGTGTTTTGAAAAGATTGGGAAGTTTTGAGGGCTTGAATTACAACCGAACATTTAAACATTCAAAACCCAAAATGTTGCACTCGTGGTGTACCACATATCTATATATATATGTATCTTAGCTAGGGGAGCACAGAGCCCTTGTATACCCATGAAAATGCCAACCAGAATTACTGTGCAAGTAAAATAGCATTCTGCAATATGATACTTTTTGTGTTACCTCAAAATAAATCTCTTTAAATTACTCACAAAGGAAAACTGAGCAAACCCATTTATTTTTCTGAATTTTTTTTATTACTTGAAACTAAGTTTTTTTCAGAAAATATGCTCTTTGTTAGAAATTCAAACCCATACAAAACTACTGAAAAATTCTAGTCGCTACTTAATATCAAATTAACTGGCTCAAAAAAGTTTTCTAGAGAAATCTATACTTTTCAGAGTGGATTGTAGTGTTGACCAAAATACGACTGTAAACTGAAAGTGTTTGCAGTCATCATTGTTATTTTAGTCTAGCAAAAAGATGATCCTCAAAGATAGCATCAGGGTTCTGACTTCCCAGAAATTCAGAAATATTTTTAGGTTTGGTGTTTATAGGCTATACTTCAGTGAATATCCACTGGTTCTTTTAAAACTATACATGATGTTTAGACACCAGAAAAATTATTTCATACTGCACAACAATTTCCTCTCTTATGAAAAAACCACTGGAGCTTGTGAATTTTGCTGTGCAAATGGATAAATACTGACATAATAAATCTGGCTTGCATCAGGTATGTAATTAGACACCCCATCCTTGGATCAACACTTGCAGAATTTCAAGACCCTGGGACAAACATGTCAGGTGTCAAGGGCAGGCTTAATCCCAAAACACAGGGAGGGACAATTAGACAATGGGGGTTGGGGTAGATGACCTTTAAAAGGTCTCTTCCCAACCAAGCTCTTCTATGATTCTACAGCCCAAGAGAAGAGAACTCAGCTGAGCTGAGCTTGCTCAGGGCAGCCCCAGTGAGACGATTTGGTTGCTGGGACCTGTAAACCTGAAGGTGGACTCTCTGGTTTGCAGGCCAGGGTGTTGATACAGCCCCATTGCACACGCCAACAGACTAAAGTGTCTTAAGAGGCTTAAATAGCTTTAAGCAGCTTTGAAGACTTAGATACTTTAAGCTTGTAAAGCAGTTAAGCTGCTTAAACCACTCTAGGACTTTAACAAGGGCCCCACGATGCCGCTCCTCTCCTGGCAAGTGAAACAAAGCTGGCTGCAGCTCCCTCGCCATCGGCTGGAAGGATGGAGCTGCAGGGTTGCCACAGATCCAGCCAGGAATCTGCTGAAATTGACACACTTTGTCAATGATGTTGTATGAAATAATTCATCATATACTTTCTCCCCTTGGTTAACTCATTGTTACTTTCTTTTCTTTTAGCTACCTCACTTCCCCAGCCACCTCCGTGTATTTTTTTTCCTATTTTTGCCCATTTAGCTCAGGCTCTTTCAGTATCTCTTTTCGGTCTAATTAATTCTTTCTAAAGAGATCAGTGGACTGCTCTTCCTGCAGTGATACACTTTTATGAAGAAAACACGTCTCAATTCAGCCTATTCAATCCACAGAGCCATGCTGGGGGTAATTGTTCATTTGTATCACGATGGTTTAACCTAGATCTAGAACTTTTTTTCTCAGAAGAAGGGCATGAGCTGATAGAAGCATTGTGGAAAAACCCAACCATGTAATCCCAGGAAGTACCAGTGGCAGTCATTAGGTTATCACCTACAAAATCAAGTAACCAGATGGGAGAGCATTGTTCAGAAGAAGGAATACAAAGCACCGAATCTGTGTCACAGTTTCTGGCATTTTGGAGGTTTCAGAAGAGATGTAGGAGGAGGAAGTCTGGGGACAGCTGTCCAGAAAAATGGGTAAATGTATGTTCCTATGCTGAATCTCTTAGGGCGGGAAGGACTTGGTTTTCAGTTTTTACTTCATCTGCCTGAATTTGGTGTATGCTGTGCAAACCACAAGTCATGTTGTTCTTACCAAAGGATGTAACACCCCCTCCCCCTTACACAGAAGACAGCAGATGAGTGTAGGTTTGGTTTGGTTTAGTGACAATTCACTTTGAACTGCCACGCTAATAACTAGGGCAGTGGTGATAATATACTGGAGCACTTGAGTTGGATGTGTTGTCCTTGCTGCTGAGGATCCTCACAATCCTACATCATCCCATTTTTCTTATTCCCTTTCCAGTTCCTTTAAAAGAAACATTCTCCTCTTCTCTTTCATATCCTTCACCCATTTCCTAGGCCATATCCTAACTTCTGAGGTGTTCTCTCTCCACAGTTCTCAGCTTAACTGGGCCCATATTTTTCACAGGCTTATGGAGTCCCATCACATGTGCCTTTGTATATACCACACATTTCAGTCACAATTTAGCTATGAAATGTAACTATAAAGCTTATCATACTCAAAAAAACATGTTTGAAACATTTGAGAGTGTAAGCAGGAAGAGGAATAATGGTCAGCCTTACTCACTGATCAATTTTTTGCTGATTATCTGTTATACATTCCTAAATGATGTTACTTATCACCATAGTGTATATTGAACGCACACCATGTCCAATGTGAGGTAGTTATACAAGCATCACTTAACACTTTCATTAAGGCTGGATTTATACCAAATGTTATTTTTTTCCAGTATCCTGAAAGTATGTTTGTCTCCATTTTTATTGAATAAAATGATTTCTAGCATGATCTATTCAAGTCATCAATGCATTTTAATCTCTTCTCCCATATCCACCGATCAATTATTACTTCCTTCAAAATGTGTTCTAAACCCCTACATATGATGTCAATAGGATTCACTACCTTGTGTGTGATCGAATTATTTTTTTCTTAAATTTTGGTTTGATAAGCTCTCATCAGGTGACACCACTGGTAGTTAACAGATATATTTGTAGTGGAATATTCAAACCATGGCAGCAGGGTTTGCTTGGGTTCATGACTTCTGTCTACATCATCCTCCTTCTTGTCTCAGCTCCTTCTCAAACTCCAGCCAGTTTCGTAGGAAAAAGAGCAGTTTGTCTGGACTACCTGTGGGCTTTGTGATCAGTGGGATAGTGTTAGCTGCTTAGTGTCCACCCAGGTATCAGACTGGAGAGGGTGAGCTGCACCCACCATTCCTTCAGCTCAACAGTAATTTGGGTCTCATTCTTCTCTAGGAAGCTGCTTATTTGCAGCAATAATTAATGTTGGGAATTAATGATGGTAAGGTTAATTGTAAGCACAGAAAACTCATCTTTTTTAACCCTGAAAAGTTCTATGTGGTCACCTATTCACAACTCATGTATTTTCTTTGCAACATTTACTATTACATCTGAGGAAACAAAGGCCCTGTTCATGTTGCAAGAGAGTTTGGGTAGTTTCACAACTGAAGGATTTTTTTAACATTTGCAAACCAGAAAACAGAAACCAGGCATCAGGTCATGTATACAGGCCATAGTTTGGCAGACATTTACATTTATGCTCAAATTTCAATTGGTACTTGATTTCCCTTGACTTCCAGGATACTTCAGCGTATGTTAAAATTAACTGTGCTGCTTTGAGGTGATAGCAGCACTGCATTTTGCATGGCTTGATAAACAACTGTGTGTGCACCAGAAGTATTTTGTTGACTGTGTTAAGCCTGGTGAGGTCACACATCTGTGCTGATCCATTCACCAATGGAGAAAGAAAGTTTTCAGTGCTGCTGCTGGACTAAACCACCAAGTGCTGGCAGGCGGCCGGGGTCGTGTTGCTGGGCAGATCATCAGGTGTTGGCCAGTCACTGAGGGCTGCTCACACAGGAAAAATGTACAGGACACCAGACTCACCCTTCCTTCCTTCCTTCCTTGAGGTCGGGACAACTGTCTCCTTGATGAGTCTGTAGGATTATAGCTGACCTTGCTACAGGACAGCATGGGGCTTCATAAGCCAAACTGTCACTTTTTCTCATCCCTCCATCTTCTTCAGCATTTTCTCCCAAACCTTGACACTCTTACCACTGTTTAATATATATTTTAAACAATCTTGTTTAGCTGAATTAAAATGATAGCTTATTTCAACTTCAAAAAATAACTTTTCTTTACACTTGTTCCTAGCTATTTTTTTTTCTTTTTTCCAGCTTTGGTGGCTAGCTTCTTTGGCAAATGGATGACACAGTGAATTGCCTGAATCTATGACATGTCTGTGAACACCAAATCCCTAGATTGCAACACCAGCCCAATTCCTTGCTCTACTGGAAGTCTTCTTAAGAGGTGGGTAGAGTTTAAGATTTTAGGAAGAAAGCCAGAGTTGCCAGTATTAATTTCATGCATTCCTGCCTGCATTCTTGATTCTGTAATTGGGCTGTGCTTCCATCTCCACCCATATCCTGCCTTGACGCATATCCACGTGTGCATGACAGGGCAGTGACAGGTGAGCCAGCCAGCTTGCAGGCTGAGTCACCCCAGGAAGGCAGATCGTCATCTCGCAACTAGGATGGAGAAGAAGGAAGTGTGCCAGCCAAACAGGTGATCTGAGCAATGCATGGCACCCCACATGCCAAAACAGAGGTTGCACAATGTTGGCTATGACAGAGAAATGTAAAGAAGAACTCAAGAATGCATTTGCAAAGTGGCCTTCATAGTAGGAATTAAGAAATACCAAAACTAAGCCTATTTCTTTTCATGGACCACTTTAATACCAAAGATGAATATAGCAATCAAGAAATAGATAGAGCAATGGTGTAGTATAAGCCTCTCAGCATTTTTGGTCACTTTTATATGGGTGTCTTTTCCTCTCCATGGAGGCTCAAAAGCAGGATCACAAATACAATTTATGAGTATGGAGCAATTATGCTATTTGTTGGATTGTACACACAATAAATGGCTGTGAGTAATGTGCTATTAGCCTAAGCATTAATACCCTCCCCACCTCTGATGCAGATAACCACTGGATTTCTGCTGGTCAGGCAGATGGCAATCTCATGGGGAAGTGCCAGACTCCATTGCTCCTTGCAATAGGACGATCCTCAGTTTTGCTGAGTTGCTATCATCTACTTTGATTTTCCTTTCCCTCAGAGTTTTAGAGTTATCTCAGTTGTTAATTTTTCCGCGAGTCCTCAAGTGACTGCTGCCAACTCAACAATTTCACTTCTGTTCTTGTTTCAACTTTTTTTTTATATATATCTTGCTTGGCTTAAGTGCTTGTATTGTCACTTATAGGTTAGCAACCTTTTTTTAGTAAAGCAGACTTGGGGTCACACGGCCTACCTAGACCTTGTGTTAAAATAGTATGAGTGTGAAAGATCTACCAATATGGTGGGAGACAGACTGATCTGTACTTGTTGTTTGATGTATTTTTAAGCACCTTGCTGGCTTAAACATGTGGGTCTTGCCAGATGGCAAAAAGACTCAGAAATAGACACTGACACAAACACCATGCAGGGTCAGATGTGCTATATAACTGGTGGTGTCAGTGATGCTCTTTGTAATGTCAAGCAGAAAAGTCTGGGAAGGATGGACTTCAAAGGCAAAATTATCTAGAAATCATAGAGGTGAAGCTGAAAAAAAAAACCAGTGCTGCATGATAGTCTGACTTTGACCATGCTCAGATTCATAAGAATGAGAAAAAAATCACTGTGGAGATAATTAATCATTGGCACAGGTTGCTCAGAGAGGATTGGCACTCTCCATCCTTGGAGGTTTTCCAGACATGGATAAAATCCTGAGCAGACTGGTCTGAGCTAAGTATTGACCCTGCAAGGAGAGAGGCGAACGTACTGGGGACCTCCTGAGTTCCCTTCCAGCTTGGATCACCCAGTGATTCTGTGAGTTAAGTTACTTCTGGAGCCAAGGTGAGGTGGAGAAATAGCGTTACAGAAGGAAAATGCTCAGCATGACATTTTCCAGTATGCCCGCGTTTCTGTAAAACTTGACTGCTGCCATCTGTGTAAGGTGATCCTGTCTCTCTCCAGGTCCTGTCCTGGTGTTCCTAGTCTCTCTCCTAAGCTAGTGCTGGCCCTTGTCCAACATCTCTGTGAGCTGTTTTGGCTCACCAACCTGAGAGAAGATTCTTTTTTTTTTTTAACTGGTCGGCTTTCTGCTGATTTACTTAGCTGAACTACTTTCCTAAGACACAGATGAGCACCACAGCATGAGGAGGAGGTGGGAACATGTGGTTAACATTGGAAGGAGACAAGGGTGGGCAGGGCCCTCTCAGTGGGAGTGAGCCATTGCATTTGCCTTGCTGCTTCATGAAAACAATGTGATATATCTGCAGCAGCTTTAATATGGGCAGAACAAATTGGGTAAACCCAAAAAGGGTGCATCATAAAGAAAATAAAAACTCAAAAATGAAAGTTCTACAGGGCTGAGATAATGAAAAGTGTAGAATTACAGGAAGGAAGATGACAGTAAACAAATCAGTGACAAATAATGTCCTTTGTAAAGATGCAAAGGAAAGATGAACAGAGATGTATCAAATACCTAACACTTGAAATTGAAACTCCTACCATGGTAGGAAACCACAGATCTTGTTTACCAAATTACAAAAATCCTGTGTGGGTAGTTTAAACAGGAAATGGGCTGATGAAAAGCAATGATAAGGAAATATAACAACAGAGATAATATGGATAAGCAAAGCATTTTAAAGAAGTCAGCAGCAGAAAGTTAGCCCTACTTCAACGTGAGATTCTGTGACGTGAGATGATGTGAATCTCTTTAAAAAGAGATTGTCATTGGTGCGGTGATGATATCAGAAAAGCAAGTTGTAGTCCAGTAGGTAGCAGCAAAAACACAATGAAAGACATTTTGGTTGTAGTGGAAATGCTAAGAGACCACGATGTCCCTGCAGAAGTAAAATTTAAAAAGTTGTTGAAAAAACCTAGGAAAAAATGCAAAATTTTTACAAGAGGAAACATGGAGTTATTAAAATATTAAAATGTGAGATGGGGAAAATGTCTCTCTGACCTATACTATAGGGGAGGTCATTTGCAGTAGAATACTGCACAAGATGACACAGAATTGGAAGAGAGCAGCCTCTGTACTCAGGCCCAGAAAACCAGATATTCATGCAAAAGAGCATCCTGAAAGAACACGAGGAATGACATGCTCTGCTCATCACCATTTCCATTGACTACTTTTTCAGGTTGCTTGACATGGGCCTCAGGGATGCCTTGTGGTGATGCCATGATGATTTTTGCCTTTTCTTTTTATATTTTTTATATACCCTTTTATACAGCTTTTATGTATCCTCAATGCTTTTAGCATGCATACTTGTAATTCCTTAAGTCTGATAACTCAGCTTAGACTGAATATTGCGTTAAGCCAGGAGACCAAACATCCTGGAGGCCTCGCAGTTAGAGGCCTACGCTATCCTGAGAAACCAAGCTCCTTATCAGAACAGATCCTGTAAACTAAGATAGGCCCATCCAGGGAAGAATTCCTCAGGATGGGGAGATATCACGCTACTGATTTAAGCTCCTCATTGGGGAATCTTTGATAGATATGCTAATTTGCAAGGTCTATGAATTGTATACACGATTTATGATGTGCCTGCGTTTCAGTGCATTCCACCTCGGCAGAGTGGTGCACCTTTAAGGATCCTTAAATGAATACAGAGGTAAAAACTCCTTTTCCCTTTCTCAATTTTAAGACCAGGGAAAGGCAACAGTGGAACTACAGCACTCGGCTCTTACTCCATCATCACAGCCTTGCAGAGAGGGGTGGATGGCTGCATCTGGGCGTCCATCTGAGTAAGAGGCTGGTTCACTTCAAACACTGGTGTGAAACAAGGCTACACTTGGTTTCTGGGGCTGTTTAGCATTACCATACATAGCTACTGTGTGGGCAGCACGAGCAGCAGCATTCCGTGGGGTGGATTGCACATATCTTGGAAGCGTAAATTGTGCTAGTAGCACTGCGTTACTGAGCCACGGACCTGGAAAAACCTGTGGAGATACATAACCTAGTAAAAAAAAATAAGCCAAACAGGATTTAAAATCAGTTATCAAAGCAAACATCCCTGAAAGCTTAATACCAAGCATCAAAGTCATGCTAGAAAACACAAATTCTGGGAAAGCAGAGCTTGCCAGTCCTGTCCATATCCCACTTCTGACTGATTAGGAAAGAACTGACAGTAAAAATAGGAGAGTCTTCCACCACTCATACTCATTTCAGCATATGGAAATTCAAGATATTCAGTTCCAGAACGAAAAAAATATATTTTTTTAGAATTATTATTTACATGTAATTACAATGCTAAAATAGATCCTGGAAAACAGAGACATCAAAGATGCTAGGAAAACTAGATGCCTTGAGAAAAAGAAAGCGCCTCTGAAAAAGTCTGAATGTTGGTCTCTGTCTCAGCATAGAGTTGAACTGCCCACCACCACCTCTCCTTCCACCACAGTCAGCACGGAGCATGGGATATAATTGTTGTGCATTCTCGGAATGGCAACCCCCAAGAATTCCCCCTGAGATGATACAGTGTGTGTGAAGAAGACCCACCTGACAGGAATAATGGTGATCAATCCCAACTGTGCATGCTAGAAACAACAAGGAATGACAGTAAGAAGTGGAAGACGCTACCTTCCACAGCAAGAATAACCTAAGGGCTGCTAAGAGGATCCAATGTATTCTCCATAAGTGCTTTGTTTGGTCTTCAAAGCAAAACTTGCATTCGCTACCTTGCCACTGGAGGTAAGTGGGCAAGGAGGGGAAAGGGGAGGAAAATAATGCTCTTGCTCCAGAGATGCAAAGAATGTCCAGGCTAAAGCACTGTAGCAAATGCTTCAAGGAGCTAGGGAAAACCTCTTGCCAAGGCATCATTGTGCAATTGCTGCAGCCACGGTGGACTGGGGAGAAAGTCCATGCCAAGAAGAGTTGGCAGGTGTGGGACTCAGGTAGTTATGCCACAGTGGAAATTACCTGATCCCTGATTAAAGGGGCTTAACCTTTCATGTATCTTCAAAGGTATCTAGAGTCTACTGATGTCATTAGCAGAGATGGTTTATTTTCATTACCTAGACTGAATGAGAGATCTTTAATCAAACTGTGTTGTATTAGAGACAGTTCTGCTGTTTAACCATAAATATTTGGGTGTGCAATCTGGTGTTGATCTGCAAGGTTATTAATACCTATAAAATATGTAGTCCTTTTTTATTTGCATCATCTACCAAGTTGTTTCAGCTTATTAAGTTTGAGCTTAGATCTGAGTGTGCTTTTTGAGGTGATCTGTCGTTTGAATAAGGGGGCACGTTGAATACATTCAGGATATATTGTTACTGCTACAATTCCCAGTCATTTTCTTAGCCAAGTTTTAACACAAAAGCACTAAATCTATGCTTCTTTAGAAAAGTAAATCTCGACAGACTGTTCTCAGCTTTCTTCTACATTTCTCATAATAACAAGCCCACACATAGCCCAGATTCCTCAATGGTAGCTGGTGAAATTTTTCCACCTTCTTGTGCTATATATACTCCTGTGTCCTGAGCAGCAGCCTGTGTCTGTGTTTTGAGTACAGACTGCTGTTATTTTAGATACCTGCCTCCATAAAGGAGCATCAGTGTTTCTTACATGTCTTCATAATGAGAATTTTTTCATTACTTTCACAGAGGCTTAACCTAATTTCCAAATTGAGGTTGTTCTTGTTCTCCAAGTTAAATAACTAAACATATATATAAGTGTGTGTGTGTATATAAAATATTGGGAGTCTGTCCATCAAGATCCATATGTATTTCTATGTATATAGTGGTTGAAGTAAAGAGCTTTATTCAGCAGGGACTCTTAAATGCGTGCCTTCTTTTTAAGCACCTGCTGAAGCTAAGTTTCATGCATGTTTACACACTTTTCTGAATACGGGTGCATCGAAGAACAGGCTTATTTTCTGGAATCAAAACCTTGACTGAAATGTCACTGCCTGGATCCCTTGCTGCTTGCAAGGCTGGCAGCAGCAAGGGGGTATAAACCATGGCTCACACTGGCCTCACCAGTAATACAAGGACACATTGCATGTAATCATACATCGGGCTCTTCCTCAGGTGAGACCATGTGCTTTAGTAACCCGTCTTCATGCAGTGGAAGCATCAAGATGAAGGTCATGGGTCCCAGAACACAGCTGTGATGAAGCAAATCTACATTGTGACATTCAAATTTGTTATATAATTAGAGCATTCAATTATAGACTGAAAGACACACTTAGACTGTATTAGAATATTCTCTGATGTAAATGAGGTTGGGTTAATTCCCTAACAGGCCGGGCAGTGACAAGAGGTGGAGATAAGCTCGCAGCACTAACTGGGGACAAAATTAAGCAAGTGGCATTCTTGCCTGCCCTGCCCTGCCTCACCTCCTCCTGTGCCCTGGTCCTATGGCCGTGACAGCCAGCTCCATGCTGAGAGCCCCTGCCACAGGGAACAACTGGGCAATGTCCACCTTTTGTTGTAATCTGCTAATAAATGATTTCTCCTTCGGGTCCAGCTGCAACTCTGCCCTCCTGCAGGCTATGGGTTGGGTGGAGCAGCCTCAAGCACTGTGAACAGCTAAGACTTCTAAACAATTTCAATAGTTTTCTTGGATTAATATTGGATTAATTTTGTCTCTGAAAACAATACATTTTGATAGGAGACCTTGTTTCTCTGGGCTGATCTGGCAGGTTCAGCCATAGCTTACGTAAGCTGGAACATTAAGGCTTGTTTCAAAGAGAGAGGGAATGCGAGCCAAGACACAAATATGGGCCCCTATTTTCCTTTGAAAAATATGATTAGCTTTCCATTTTCCTCTTAGGCAGCAATAAGCTACTCCTCTGAGTGAGCAAAGGGTCCTTTATATTTTGGAGGTATTTGAGAAAATTACCATGGCACTATTGTTCCATGGGTCGCTTCCAAAATATTCTAGATCTCACCCAGAGAGGGAAAGAGTCTGCGACCAGACTGAACAGCCTAGAAACAACTGAGATGAAATGCAAGGGCAGCAGGCACAATGTCCAAAACAGATAAATCAGGGTGACTGCATAGTTGCATTCTTGTTTTTCCACTGTACTAACAGGGAACGCAAAATAAGCCTGTATAGCAAATACATGAAAAAGCACATACTAGAAGAAATATTTATGTTATATTAGCATATTCTCTGCTCTAAATGAGTTAGGGCTAATTACTTACCAGACCACAATGGGATAAGTAGGGGAGATAAGCTCCTAATATCACATTAGAAAAAATTAATTAAGCAGAATAAACATAATTTATTTGATTCTTCTCTTTCCTATTTCAATTGCTTTACTTAGCAATCTCAGTAATGTTCTTTAACAAATTCTTTATTTGTTTTCTTAAACAGGAAAAAAAAGAAAAATTAAAACAAGCTGGAAAGAGATGAATTTTATCCTGGTTCATCGTTCTCCTCAGCAGATGAACAACTGCAGTATCAGCACAGATTTCTGCTACTTGAGTTAATGGAATGCAACTACCAGTCACGGGCTGACATCCTCTGAGTAAAGCACTCCCAGAGGAGGATTGCTGATGGGCACTGATAAGAAACATGAACTGAGGATTTGCTTGTTGGCTGGGGTGGCAAGTAATTGGATAGATGTATATCCCAGATATAAGGTAACCCACTGTGTCTCCTCCAGCCTCTCACCATCCTTGTCCCTTTTCTTTCCCCACTTCATTCCAGACCCCATCTTCTCCTACAGGAAGTCACAGTGGATCCCAGCTCCTGATCTCCCAATCTGATTAGCTCTTTGCTCACTCCCCAGTATGACATTCTTTGCTTCCAATCTACTTGGCTGGACCGCCCTAACACCCCAATTCCTTCTTATGATGCCATTTCTCATCTAGAATAGGTTTGGTATCCAGTATCTCCGTCTGAGAAGTTCTTCACAGTGCATTTGAACAGCTCTGTCCTCTGTACTCTTGATTTGGACATCTGTGTCACTGGGACCCGAGGAATGCAGACTCCTCCTTTTCTTTTGTTGACTAGACCTCTTACAGCTCATGTCCATCCATAGCAAATGAGATCTTTTAGGAGAGTGTTCTGTTGAAATCAAACTCATCTTTATTAAACATGCACCATGACTTTTCATATACCTGTTACTGACACAAAAGCTGTTTTCTATCATCTTTTAAGTCCTTACACCAAACTTGCAAGATGTAGGCTTTGTCACAGAAGACACCAGAATTTTTAACCACAGCACATTTTCCCTACAGCCTGTCAGACATGTCAGACATGTCTGAGTTGTTTTACACTAGTTCCCCTTGAGAATGTGTGTCAAGTAAAAAGTCCTGAATGATACAATTTCATATTGCTTAGACAGGACAGTGGTATTAATGCATTTAATCTTATAAAAAGCATTCTAATATCTTTAGTGACCACTATCCAGACTTTTATTCCTTAGAGAAGATAAGGAATGTCCTTGCAAACAAGAAAAATTAGATCCTGTTGTGCCAAGGCCTATGCTCTAAGTAGTTCAAGGTGAACAGTATACAGCTCAGACTGTTACATAAAACAATTTGCAAAGATCAGTGAAAATTAAACACAAAATGACAGCTTCTTCAAGAAAACAAGACCAAGTGAAAAGCCCCAAGGACTATTCTGGAATCATGTCCAGTAAAGATAAAAAAAAGTGAGACTAGACTCAGTAGTACTCTGGCAGAGTAGTTGAGAGAAGACTCTCAGTCAGGTGCAAGAAGTATGACACTGATTATGTGGGTGATTATGATGAGATTTATTGCTAATACAGTATCTAAATATTGCCAATGCAGTGTATAATATAAGCAGGTCTAAAGGGCACAACATAAGCAGGTTCAGCTGGAAATGTGCAGGTTTGCAGAAAGCACAATTGCAAAGCAACAAAGCACCCATGAAACTACATTAGGATTTTATCTCCACATGTTACTCACCTGTCCAAAACTGCGTGTTCCCGTCTTTGGGCTGGATGTAGCCTGCAGGTGTCCCTGCTGGGGTGGGATCCAGCTGGAAGCTGCCTGCAGCCTCGGGAGGTCAGCTTGCCCAGTTGGCCCAGTCTGCAGGAGCATTTTGCACCCTTTTGCAGGCCCATGTGTACCAAGATCAACCACAACCATCAGCACTCCCCCATCTCTGGAATGCATTAATTATGCAAGCATCCAGACAGTTCCTCCTGCAATTCCCACTCGGTGTTCTTATCTTTGGACAAGCCATATTCAAAGACTGCATGGGAGAGGGAGGTGGTGTGTGTGGAGGATATTCTCCAAGAACCGACTACTTTTTGTCACCATCACAGGGGCAAAATTGATATGGTAGAGTAAACCTTGCTAATGAGCAAAATCATGAGTGGGTGACCCAGATCCTGAGCTGCAAAGATGCTTTATTTGACCCAAACTGCAGAAAGATAAGTAGGCAGAAGAAGCACAACCTGCTGGTTTGTGCTTTTCCTTCCCTACCTGGTTCTTCCTTTTTTCACGTGTGTCTCCCTTTGTCTCCTGCTTGAGAAAGATCTGCTCGAGACATTAAAGCTCTCTCCTTTGGAGAGCTGCTGTGATGCTGTTAATAAACAGCTTCCAAAAAGCTATGTCAGAGACAGCAGGGCATTGCTGCAATTTGCATGTTTCCATGTGACCAACAGACAATACGCTGTCCTGAAGTTTTTCTTGCAATGAATTTGCTATTCAGTGCCAACACCAGAGAGAGAGGCTGAGTTCCCTTCCCCTGCAGCTCTTGCGCTGCCTTTGTCCCTCGCCCATACAGCCCTGCCTCTCCAGGGAAGGACTGGTCTCTGTCAACAGCCCCAGTAGAAGTTCCAGTCCATCTCAGTGAACTGAATAACTCTCTTTTCTGAACTAGAAAACCCAATACTATGTCTTTCTTATTATATCTAAGCCTGTTAAACAATGGTGTTTTAAGCACATAGACTTTTTAACAGTGAATGAAAATTGGAGTTTCAAAATTAAAGCCTGAATTTTCTGTATTCTAAGTATTTTTATTCTTCTTTTTTCCCTTTCATTTTTCTATCTTTAACGAAGGGTTTAAAAGATTTTGTGTGATCCATATTGCCACAGGAATAAACAAGCATTTGAAACCTCAAACCCTATCCAAATCTCGTTTAGCAATATAGTTTTGTTACAGTGACACAGTACCTTTAATTCATTTGACCCTCTGGATCTGTTTGCTTTACTTAAATTTGACTCAGCAAAGTTAAATCCCCTTGCATCATTCTGCAAGACAACTCATTTTCTGTTTGGATACAAACCAATTCACCACCAAAGCTGCATAAACAACTCCTGCCCTAACATTTCAGTTAGTACTCGTAGGGCTGAATAGTAAGAGAAATTGTGATGGTTGTATAGAAAAGCACCTAATTTCTATGGGATGCTCGGTGAACATCAGAACAATAGATGGTGTATTAACTACTACGTTTACCAACACTCTTTTTCCTTCACATAGTTTGTATATTTGTGTAAGGGGATGGCAGTCTACTGTCTTTGTATTGCACAAAATTCTTGAGTGGATACCATGAAGTAATCTTTATTTTTCCCAAATTTGTTTTACTTGATATTTGGGTAACTGTTCTGTAATGACAAGCTCTGGAACAAAATCTAAAAGACAGGGCATTTTCTGTATTTGAAAGATTTCTCCATATGATTGCAAATAAGGATGTGCTAGAGCGAATCATTATAGCAAAGTTACATTTATTTCCGTGTTCAGGCTGTGGAAGGCTAGCCATATCTCTTTCCACTTAAACATTTTAAGTCCTTTGGAAAAGAATTAGGGGTTGGTCAAATAAGGTTTTTCTTCTCTATTTCTTTCCTTCCCCATTTTGTGTTAAACATTAGAATCCATGATAAACAGCCTATTACTGTAAGTCATAAAGCAGTTCTTTCCCTATTTCAGAGAAATCTACTTGAAATGTGTGCAGCCTTTTTGATCTCTAGGGTCCTAGCCTGGGCAAACAGATGGAGTGTTTCTACCTGGGGCATTATCTTCTTTTCCTCTTCTCCCTTTTGAGCTAAGCCATGCTCCCTGAGCAACCCGAGAGGAAGGACTTTTAACCTGACATACAGCATCGGCCCTGGCTGAGCAGATCACAAAAAGCTCTCAGGACCCTTCAGTCCCAATACACCAGCTCTGATGGACCCCAAAGCATAGGTGCACATCTGCCTTGTTTCCCTGCACTGCCTGATTACACTTCCAGCCTCTACCAAGCTGGTGATGGCCACAGGGCCGCAGCCTGAAGAGGGAAGGACTGAAATACTGCTTTCACCGAGACCAGGGTATATAGGAGAGGTAATCGTTGGTTGCTTCTAAGTCTGAATCACTCAATTTTCAGTGGCTTGCAATATCACTAACACAGTTTCTTTTTTCCACTGCCTTGTTAAATGGAAGAGACCCTTCTCTTTTATTTGAAACATTGGTTTCTTCAGCTCCCTATTTTTCCTCTAGAAGTCCTTAGGCATTTTTTTTAATAGAACTCTGTGCCTCAGCTGCTGCACCTCTCAGGTAACCAATATAAGAAGAGTGTGTTATATCTGATACAGCTCCTGCGTGTCTCTGATCTGACACAGCCCTGTAATGCTGTTGGGGTGTGATTGCTACAGAGCAGTCAGCACCGAGCTAGCACAGCACTGGGGGGAAATCTTAGGGCCTGCAACAAGAATGCAGCAACATTGGGAAGAAGGCAGTGAAGTGTGGCAAAATGTGAGTAAAGGAATGGAAAGACTGAAATGGAATATTAACAGTAAATACACAAGGGAAAAAATATTGGATGGTGAAGGCTCCTACTCTCTGCAGACACTGGAAACAGATACTGACAATGATAATAGATAATTTTTTTTGATTTGTAATACAAAAGAATGTATGTAAGTAAAATGAGGTAGGAAAAATGAAAAGAAAAGATTAACAAATGCACCTGAAACTGTGAAAGGTGTTGGACTGGCATCATGCCAGTGGCAAGAGCAGGAATCATTAACTTGAGTTATTTAGCATTTGTATCAGGGCAAAACCATAGAAAACTACAGAATGGAAAAAATTCTACACTGCTCTATTGGATAATTATAAATAATTTAAAGCAACTTCTGTCTTATCTTTTACAAACCAGTGGACAACTGATTATGCTGTTATGTAGTTTTATCATAGCTACCTCCTTTTATCAGAGAATGGTGGGAGTTTTTAAGCTAATGTACATTTCTCTTTTTAAGCTAATGTACATTTCTTTGACCACTCCTATTTTGGTTGTTCAATTTTTCTCTAGGGAAAAAGAGTTGTCATGTTCATTGCTTAATACTGCTGCTATTCAGATCTGGTTTTACATTAATTCTTCTCAGTTTGTCACTCACCTGTGATTAATCAAGCAGAAACTAAGAAATAAAATTCTGTATTTTGTAAAGGTGAATTAAGGTTTCAGTAACTGTGAAACTGTGGGTAGGAACACTGTGACAGACTGTCAGGAATTCCAACTTGGTCTAGTTCTAGCTACTCCAGTGGAGTTATTCTGAAACATATTTTCTGAGAATCTGAATTTTAAGTATCCTTGCTATGTTCTTCATAATACAGTATAATCTCTGTAGGAGTAATAACTTGGGAAAATTTTGCTTTGGTCAATATCTGAAATGAAAATTATGTCATTAGCTGTGGGTTGTCTCCCAGGGCAAAAATACACCCAGTTATTACTTGAGACCAGGAAAAAAATTGCAATATTCTCCTTATTTTAATCTTTTACTAGATGATGATAATGGCAAATTAGAAATTACTTCTGAGTTCCAACTTCATTTTAACATTCAGGATATCTGTCTGCTGCACATTTAATATGATTTCCAATTACAACAATATGTGAGATATCTCAGTATTTGAGGTCCCTCACAACAGGCCCATGGGACAGGAAAATGCAATTTCTGTGCAAATGCAAACAGAGCTATAGACTGTTTTCCCCGGGGAAGTATGTGATTGATACACGTGTATATATAAAATATAGATATGTATGTTATATATATATGGGTGTGTGTATATCTATAAACTCAATCCAGTAGTATTTACGTCCAGAATATATCTCTGATGCATGAACCATAATCCTTGATCCTATGCCATGAAATGTCAAATGAAACCCTCAAAAAATATCTTGAAATTCATTATACTCTTGACATATTACTAAAATGTTCCTTTGGGGTATGACTTGTTTGAATAGAAGTACAAGAAATAAATTAGGCATTTTTTTACTTACGTATTGCCCAGAGTTCTATAGATTTATGAAGAAAACAGATCTGGAGTGCTGCATTGCACAACTTCCTAACACTGCAGTTAGATTTTCCCTTGTATTTACAGACTGACTTATTTTAAAATCTGTTCAAGCACTGGAAAATCATAAATATGCAGCTCCACAGATCTGGAGGTCAGGTTCCTGTGACTGTAATACATAGCTTCTTTTGGCAAAGATCTCCAATTTAGGGAAAGATCTCCAATTAAGGGTTAAACTCTGCTTGCTTTTCTCACATTTGATTTAGGATGGAAATACACATAAGTGAAGGAGCAGGTTTTGTCACAGTATTGTACGGCTGCACAGTGCTGACTGCTCCAAATGTGAGCAAAAATATGCACTAAGGTTGTAATCTAAGAGGGGTAGAATATGACAATATTTGGCAGAAATATTTCTAAGAGGTGTATCAGCACGTTCATGGTTTCATAGGAAATCTATCTGAAATATGCCTGATATATGGCTATTTATCCTTCCTTACCAGAACTTCTGAAGGCTCATAATTGAAGCTTCATTTCGACTCCTCTATTAATATTAGAAATTTTAAATAAAACGAGTCAACAGATATAAAAGCTGGTATCAGTCATAACACCTTCAATTTCTGATCATAAGTGCAATTAAGAATCACCCCTTTATTTTAAATTGAGAGGAGAGCACGACTGAGAAGCTGAAAAGTGGGCATCGTGGTATCATGGTACCATCAATGTTCTCTGACTCTCGTGTAATGGGACACAGTAGAGCTGCCACTGGCATAGTCATTGATTTTTGAAGATTCTCTTTCCTGCAGCCAACCAAAGTATGATAACCCCCTCCCCCACCAAAAAACTGGAACACGATAGCAGTGCTGTGTCAGGGCATGACTGAACATTTGAGCAGCTGAAGTGGCACCACTTCATCACTGGCACTGTTGCCAGAAGAGTTGTATATCAAATTGTAACCTCAGGAAGGAATTTCTGTACAGCTGGAAATTGCATATGAAAAAGGAAAGGCAAAGTGAACCTTGCCTATCTCCCACCCTTCTCCCCCAGATATTAACCAAATACAAAGATTTAAAAAATGGAAATGCTCTTAGATGTTCAGCATTTGCCTAGATCCATAAACGTCTTGAGGTAACCGAGAGCAAAATGTGCAGGGTTTAGATATTATATATCCAAAGTTCCTATATATAGAATCTACTTTCTTTAATTTCATTATAATACCCCAAGAATTAATACCATAAATAGTTCCATTATCATATAATCCCCTAAGAATTAATACCAAACATAGTGATGGCAGAATGAACAAATTGGAGAGAAGCTTGGGATATCTCATTCCCTATGTCTTGGGGCTGAAATGAATCACATTGCCATGTCTCCTATGGCAAAGAGGACTTTCATAGCTGAGAGGCCAGGCAAGAGCCTTGAAATTTCTGTGCAGCAGTCTTGAGGTCTGTCCAGACACAGATGGTTGAAGGGCTCAGAAGGTGTTTTTCCAAGTAACACGGTCCTATGTCTATCCACCATGGCTTTTAACCAGGATTGTGACTTGTTTATCCTCTATTTTGTTGTCCCACCCTCTCTTCAGGGCTGTTCAGAGAAGTTGTGTAATAAAACAGAAGAGTTGGTTTGGCTCCAGCTGGTCCTGGTGCTTGTTGTCCAGTGTGGGTTTGGTTTAGTTGTGGGCACAACACTCTGGGCACAATGAGAGAGAAACTCAAAATAGCTCAGAGGGTTTTGAAAAGCTGAGCATTTTATTTACTAGCTAGTTACCACTACAAATAATAATTTTAGTACCCAAGATAAGATTAGTTTTATCTTTCTGCTAGGAAATTTGTAGCACACTCCTTTGACCTAAACTGATAGACTCTAAATTTTCTAATAAGCTTTGCTTCTTTGAAAACCAACTGTCTAGAAACAGCAACATGTGAAAGCAAACCAACCCTTCTTATTTTCTCTGTAGGTATAGTCAGAATCCTATCTCCTTTCTTTAACAACCTTAAAGAAAGTTTTTGACGCCACTTTTCTTTTCTTGTTAGTTCAGCATAGCCAACAGTAAAGGCCTTGTTGACATTAGGCAAATGTGCAATGATGCAGCAAAATCAATTTAGTCACACTGAAGCAAATCCCTCACACAGATGTAATGCCTGTGAGCAAAGTAGGGCATTTCTGAATATATGCAATATTTAAAATGAAACGAAAGAGAGAGATCCTATTCCTCCCAACTGATTCCTTAATATGATTCATACAGATGCCCCTGAAAGCCTAAGTTGAAAGAAAGGGGCTTTCTGGTCAAAAATAAGGGTTTGTTAGGAGTCGTGTTGGTTGGGAAGGAATATTATGACCTTTAAATTGCAAGTTGCAGTAGCTTAACAGATAGAATAATACTTTAAAAAATACCCTTTATCTTTAAACTGAGGATATTTGACCTTAAAATCACTAGGAAAAGAAATATGTGATTGCATAACTGCATTATATGGTTACTTTTCAGAAGAGAAGTGAAAATTATTGTGTTTTGGTCCTGGGCTGTTTTTAGTAATTTAATGTGATCTGCTGTCAACAAGAGGGAAAACAAACCTCTGATGCTCAATAAGAGTAAGAAGAGAACAAAATGTACCTTACTGTGGGTATTCAGTTAAAGTTCTCTGGGCAAAAATGGCACAGCCTGTGAAGGCATTATTGAAAAACAGGTGGGGTCAGCAAGGGAGGTGACAGTAGGAATACCAGTAATGAGGTAATGACCATCTTCCTTTGCAGTCTGCAGAGGTTTGGGAATTTTTTTTTTTTTTTAATAAAAATGCTTTCAAAAACTGTGAAGTTGAAGTAAAACTGTTTTAATTCTGTAAGTGTCTTTTAGCCGTTTTTGGAGGAAAAAAGTTCCAAATACTTCATGTGGCAGTATATAATTTATTTAACATAGTAATAAATGAAATATCAAAATCTGAACAAAATACATGTATTGAAAGCATAGTTTTTAATCAAATCCAGACTATGTCAAAATATTTTGCTTTTAAAAGTATTTTAAATTTGGGGAAACTCTTTCCCAATCTGAATGGAAGCACATTCTGAAACCTGGGAACCTTTTTGTTAAGTCAATCTTTGATTCTCCTTGCAGCTAAAGACTCACTCTAGGAAAGTGAAAAGATATCATGCAGGGCTTCTTTTCCATGTGCATTCACCTTCTACCTGGCTGTTAAAGCAACATTTTTCCTCCTCCATCCTCCCTCAAAAAGAAGTCTAGGAAGTCCCTTTTCAGGAATGCAGTCAGGACAGAACCTCATCCTGGTGGATTGCAGTCTCCCAGTGGAGCAAGGTCACTTGAGGAAACACTGTTTTGTTCATACATTGCCAGGAGTTGGCAGTGCTTCATTTTGTTCTAGCAGCAATACTAAAAAGCACCTGAGTAGGGAACCCTCATGAGATAAGGAATCACAGAATATGCTGAGCTGGGAGGGACCCACAAGGATCATTGAGACAGGACAAGGGAAGTGCTTAGGCAGGTAGGGAGCTAAGAAATCAATTATTACTGAATTTCAAACCCACAGGCGATACAACTATACCCCCTGCTTTATAATTACTGAGGTTCATCAACAGAAGCTGTGGCCCCCACTGGGCAATTCCCAAGTTCCTTGAAATGAGTCTAATACCTAATGAGGTTACTTGTGCTGCTGCAGAAAGATATTTCTGGCCTTTTACGTGTCAGAAAAGAAACTGAATATGACAGATTTGGAGCTGGCCTGTGATAATTTAGGAATATGGTCTGTTGGCCTGATTATTTGGTTGAATATCTGGGTTTAACTCATCAGTGGTTAGCTTCCAGTTGCATTCCTCAATTATCAGAGCTGATCTGTGCTTGTTACCCTGGGATGCCCCACTTCCATTGACACTGCACAGCCAGGGAGCATAGGGACTTTGCAGGGGAAGAGGTAAAGTTTTGAACCACAGCATCTCTACATGGGCAGGCCTAGCATCCTACTCATCCCTAGGAGAGACATAGACATAGGGTTCCAAAGGTCCAGGGAATTAGAGATGTGACCTGTAAGAGTCTGATAAAACAAGTGGAGAGAGCATTGTTGGGAGACACTCACTGGGATATGTTCATGTATATCTAGGCTGTTTCCATGTGTTTGCGGAATTTTCTATGAAGGTGAACCCTGAAAAATACCTTTTGGAAGAAAAAGGGTTTGTGAATACCACAGTCATTTTCACCATTTTTTTTCTAATACTGGGTGTTCAGAACTGGCATGTTGCCTCTCCCCTTAGGCAAGCTCCTCTTCCCTGAAAGGGAATCTAATGGGAAGAACCCAGGGTTAATTTACAAAAGCACAGTGTATTCTCTGACCATGAAACCAACAGGAGACTGTGCAGGGGGGATGTTATTCCATAGTTTACAGTGGAGGCACGTTGGGTGGAGAACTGGAAAGATGACATGGCAGCTGGCCCACTCCAGAGTGCTGGAGCCAGCCTTATCTGTGGTGAACTTCCAGCTGAAACTGGTCAAATGAATCTCTTCTCAGTTGTGAAAGTGCCAGTCGTTATTTGCCAGGTGCTGGCGAAATATTTTACTTGGGTAAAGAGCATATATAATAGGACACAAAAAAGGTTTCCAAGAAACCATCCTCCAATCTGGAAGAAAAGTTTTATGTGTGTGTCTGTATATGTTAGGTGAGTGAAGTATAGAAAACAGAAAATTGAAAATCCTAAGAAAATTACCTGAACCAGGCTTCCCTCACTCCCTCCTGACAGAAAGGACAAATAGTGGTTTACTATAGCTTGATGGGTTCTTGATTGTGGAGTTCCAAAAGGCAGCCTAGAGCTCTAAACCATATTCTAGATTAATTCCTAATCCAGCCGTCAGAGATTGGGAGGCACCAGAGCTAGGGAGGCACTATGCTCATTCATTGGTTGTTTTAGATGTTTTAATATGCAAAGTTCTCCTTCTTCACTGTTGCTGGAAAGGTTAATATATTACATTTTCCTAACCATGAATTCCTAATGCATTCATCTTGCTTCCAGTGAACGTATTTTATATTTTATGGATTTCGCTCAACAGGAAAACCAACCATATATTAAGATGTCCATTTTTAAAAAGAACACAGTCCAGTAAATGCTGTATATTCTGGGACACATCCTCCCAGTGACTGCTTCATGTTACTGTAATACAGTCTGGCCAAAAAGCTGTCAGATCGACGTCTTGGATGACTACTGTGGCAAAAGCATTTTTTAATGACACATGTGGAGTACTGAGTCTCCTCCCCACTTCCTTCACTGTTGCCACATAAAGGTTAAACTGAGCTGTAACACTGCAAAGCCCCATGGCTTTATTTTGGTCTGTAAAAAAAACTTTGGATAGGGACTGTTTAGTGTCACATGGCTATTTTAAGAGGAGGAAATGCACATGCTGATATTTAGGGGTAACCTGGGAAGGGTTGCATTTGTAAGGCCAAGTGACTGACTGCTAGAAAATCTAGAAATACAGGGAAGTGACAAACTGAACCAGGGACAAAAGGAGGAAATTAGAGCCAGCAAGTAAATTCTAAGTGCAAGGAGCTTCTAGTTATGAGACCTCAATTGAGAAGTTCTTCAGTGCAGCTGGCAGCCATTTCTTTCTGCAGCTGAAGTTTCTGAATGATAACATTTTGTGCAGTATATCACAGGAATGTAGATTATAAATGGCAAAGATCTGGATTGTAATCACAAAGTGTATATCTGAACAGAAGGAAAAACGCTTCTGAGATTTGCTTTAAAGGGGATATTCAGAAGCAGCAGAGGATGTAGTAAACTCCCAAATTGCGACCAGAAGTAGCAAGTAGCAGAGCAAGCTTTGAAGTTCTTGTGAGTGTGGAAGAGGGAAGCAGCCTCAGCTTCTGGATGTTTCCTGTAGCTAGTCATCTTGATTTCTAGCTATCAGCTGTGTACCATATTCATTCTTTCTTCATTGGTTTGACTCATCCCAGTGAAACACTGGAGGGCCCAACAAGTCTTCTTCCATCAGAAAGTAGACAAAACCGTCAGCTGTTTTCAGACGAAAGCAAGTACAGCACTTACTGGCCCGTGGTGGGCTTGTCTATGTGACCTTTTCCAAGAGCCCCAGGCCAGCTCTGCCTGTGTTCCCTGGTGGCCAGGTGTGGTGTAGCTGTGGCCAAAAGCTGTGCACCCAGGTCAGTATAACGGGATGCCACTTCTTTCACTGATCGTTGTCACATTTTGTCTAAACAATGTGGCTACATTTAAAAGCTCTTTCCCTCACTCCCTTGTCTTGATGTACTGAATGAGTGATTATCTCAGGGTGGTTTTTTCTGTTCCTCCATGCCCTTTTGGTTCCTGTCCCAAGTACTCCTAATATGATGCTACCACTAACAGGAAGGCTCTACATTTAAATTTAAATTTAAATTATGCAAGTTCAAACTTTCATTTTAAATCAGATGCTGTTCAGATGCCATGCAGCTACAGATTTTACAGCACGGTTTGAGCGAGCTTTGCAAACATCCCAAGCAAACAAACTTTGCAGGAAACATAATCCTATTATTTTACTAATCTTTGGGACACTGCCTCACGGGGATCATAGTTTGCAACAAACTGTCTGCTCAGTTCCTTCACAGGGTGATCTTTGTACCATTACACAGTATTGCTATTTTCCTGTGTTGACATCTATTAGAGAAATAGTTTATACTAGTTACAGAAGCCACCTAGTTTGATAATCTTATGACTTGCTATTTTCCCTCACAAATGTATTATTTACTGGGTTTCTGGTCGTGTTTGCTCTTAATACTAATCAACCATTCTTCAGTTATTGCCTGTTTCCCAACAGACCCTTTCTAATGGTATTTTTGACAATTTTCACCTTGCAGAACCTGTACCATCCTCCTTAACTTTAATTCCAGAACCCATTTCATCATTCACACTTGCATACTCTCAGCCTGTTAGCTCCTGTCACAAGGGGTTCTTAGCACATCATCATAGGGCGTTGGATAGCCAAACCGGTGGGGGGAGGGAAGAGAACTACAGGGCTCTATCCACCACTTGGTGACTCTTAGCAAAGAGACAGACGTAGCTGGATTGCTAGACCAAAGGTGCACTTCAGGAGACTGCTTCGGGAGGCATTTTCTCCCTATGTGTTGACAGATCAAGGGTTGAGAATGTATGGCTTGTCTCCTCCACTGATAATCAGAGAATGACATTTCCCTCTTAACAATTCCTCATTGTAAAGCCAAATCCATTCCTCATCCCCAAAACAACCTGTAGTATTGTTCTCCTGTTATCATGATAAACTATGCATGTGAGACATGCTGAATCATGACAATGCTCCTGTACACAGTTGTTCCTTGTGCTGAAGAAATTTGTATTTTGTCATGTACAGCTTTTTTATGGTCCTATTTATTACGGGACCGATGTTAGGGTCTTGATGAAATTGCAAGGAAGTGGGAAGTATACTAGCTGCTCTGGGAATTTAAGCACAGACATCTGGAATATTCTGAGGAGCTTGGATCAGTTTATGGTTGACCAATGTGTAAGCGATGCTCTGTGTCTGCATGCATACTTCATAGAATCTCAGAGTCATAGAACAGTTTGGGTTGGAAGAGATCTTAAATATTATCTGCTTCCACCGCACCCTACCATGGGCATGTCACCTTCCACTAGACCAGGCTGCTCAAAGTCCTGTCCTGATAGATAACACAGAGAATAGAAATTTTCAGTTCCCCTGAAGTTGCTGGATAGAGCCTAAAGAACAACTAACAAAAAAAAGATAAAAGAATGTAAAAGTGTGCACACAGGATGTAGCTGGATAAATGTAGCTGGAACCAGTAGATAAACAGATAATGAGGAATATAGTGGCTTTTTTGGCAAACTTATGTATCAAGAAGCAACAGCGCATGCCTTAAGAGAAGTTCAAGGAAAGGTCATCTGTAACACTGGGGGGACTCGGTGAGTATGACCACCAAAGACCCTTTCAGACAACCCTCTAGGAACGTTAAAGGACTTCCAGTAGGAGGCAGCTGCATGCAAATTAGTTCTATGAAAAGTGATGTTTATGTACTAGGAAGTACACTGTAATCAATATGTATGATCATGATGGAATAAATACTTTGTTGTACCTTCAGGACACACATCAGATTAATGGAGCTACCTTTCTGATGTGTCCAGCACTGTAAGAAAGAATGCCTGCTGTGTAATAGTCAAAATTGTGTTAGAAAGTTTGTTTTCTAGCTGATTCTAGTGTCAGTCCAACATTGCCTTGAACACTTCTAGGGATGGGGCATCCACAAATTCTCTGGGCAGCCTGTTCTGGTGTCTCACCAGCACAATACTTAAGGCCTTTGATTCAATAAAATGTTGTGTCTAAACCAGAATTGCACTTTCCTGTTGTATCTTTTTAATTGTACCAATCACCAATTAGCTTCAGTCAGGTAACGTGGCTGCATGTGGTGGTATTGCTGTGATCCACCTATCCAAACACAGGCCAAAACTTACAGACTCTCACCAGCACATTGACACAAAGAAATTAGAAGTTAAGGAATAACTTGTTAGAAACTGCTTGCTGAACAGTGTATATTGCTTACTTAACATTTACTGTGTTTGCCAAACAAGGACTGTGACCCAGTTGGTACTCGTGGAACCTCCAAGCTGGCAAAAATCAGACCTGTTGTTTTGGCTTTTGGACAGAGACTCGGAACGCACGCTTAAAACAGAAAGGTGAAAAGGTCAGTGAAGAGGACTTCCTGTCCTTTTTCAGAAAAGACCCCTAAAGCCCCCCACCAAATGGAACTACGCAGCCGCAAGGACATGGAAATGACAGCGGGGATAGGTTATGCATGTGTATAAGCGGATTGAGAAACGCTATGAATGTGTAACATGTAACCACACATATACCGAGCTATACGGACCGACGGTGCAGGTGTCTCTGGGGGGCCACCTCCCACGTGCACAGCGCTGCTAATAAACATACCGGCTTTACAACTTAAAATTACATAGGTTGTGAAGTCTTGCCTCTTTTTCCGTGAATCAACATAGCGCATGGAGAAAGGCAACCACTTTTAACGCCCTTTCCGAGGGACAAAGGCCTCTCACACAATCACAGGATGGGTCAGGTTGTAAGGGACCACAGTGGGTCATCTGGCCCCACCTCCCTTCTCAATCATGGTCATTGTAGCACACGTGCACAGGATTGTGTCTAGATGGTTCTTGAGCACCTCCAGGGAGGGAGATTCCACACCCTCTCTTGGCAACCTTTTCCAGAGCATGATCACCTGCACAGTAAAGAAGTTTTTCCTCATATTCGAAAGGAACTTAATGTCCTTCCCCTCACCCGGACGGAGCCAGGTCGCCACCTCGCCGAGAGAGGGCGGTCACTGCTGCCGGGCCCGGGAGGAGGGCGGCGCTCCCGGGGCGGGGCGGCGCTCCGCGGCGGCCGGGCCNGCTGAGCGGGGAGAACGAGGCCGAGAGCCGGCAGGGCCCGGCGGAGCGCGGCGGGGACGCGGCCCCGCTCAACCTGTTGGACACTTGCGGCGTGTGCGGACAGCCCATCCAGAGCCGGCGGCCCAAGCTGCTGCCCTGCCTGCACTCGGTGTGCCAGCGCTGCCTGCCGCAGCCCGACCGGTACCTCATGCTGCCCCCCGTCCTGACCCTCGCGGCCGCCACCGCCCCCAAGGAGCCGCCACCGGCGGCGCCTCCCTCTTCGCCCGTCTCTTCGCCGGCCTCACCCCTGCACTGCACGCCCGGTAAGTGGCCCTTCTGCCGTACCCCCCTCGCCCCTGCCTGGCCCGCGGGCGCTTGGCTGAGGGTGCTGCCGCCTCCACCCCGCAGCCGGGAGGCCTGTGAGTCGCGACTGGCGCGGGGGACGGGGAGCTGTCGCGACCGGGTGCCGTGGGCGGGGTGCGGGTGCCCGGCTGCGGAGCTGCTGGGGCACGGAGCTGTCGGGACGGGCTGTGCTCGCTGCTCGCCAGCGCCAAGGCTGGCGGCGGGGTTGTGCTGTGGTTTGGTTTGTTTTAATCGTTATTTTTTAAATTTCCCACCTCGGAGGGAAGGCAGAACTATTGTGCTTTCCCAGGACCTCTCTGTGCGGATGGAGAGGAGCGGTGAGAGCCGCCCCCCGCTCCCCGCCCCGGGCCGTGTGTGCGGGGCCGGCCAGCCCTTCTCGGGGGAGCCGGGAGGCTTTGGCCCCTGGCCGGCGGAAAACCTGAACACGGGCTGATAACAAGGCACAAAAACCTAGCGGGAAAACAGACTTTTTTTGAGTGACGTTTGTAGTGTGGAGCGCGGCCGGAGACGAGTCCTGCAGGTGTCAAACGCCGTGCGCGGCGCTCGGCCGGGAGAGACCCCGCGCCTGGGCGGGGACCGTGGCGGCTGAGCAATAATAACAACACTTGTCCGCGCGATGGGCAGCCTGGATGGCCCTGCTAATGCATTCATGCACCACTTACTTGCTAATTGCCGCGCCGAAGGGAGAATGCCGCGAGGAAGTTTTGTTAAGCTCTTTTACTGACACAGTAGCCTGTGTCAGTAGTCTCTGTCAGTGTGTTTGAAAAGTACATATCGCTGTAGAAGATGTGGAATAAACTCCTCCAGTTTGAAACTACTTTCGTAACGTTTTTGATTTTTTTTTCCCTAGCCCTCTTAGGCTAGGTCTAATGCATCACTTAGTTTTGTTATGTTAAAGGCAATTTCATCTTAGAAAAAAGTGCAGACAAGCCTCCTGTAGTGGAAGCTGGTCAACGTCTTGGAAAAACTTGAATAGAAAAGAGGAAGTGTGATGGAAATTGGGCTAATCTATAGGTATTAGTGGAGGTTGTTCTTACTGGGGTGTGTAGTGGAGGCTCAAGGGAAAAGTAGTAGCTCCAGGTTGACCATTCTTAAGTCCTTTAAGTGGAATTAGGAAAACTTCACCATCCTGCCAGAGTTCTGACCAAAGATTACAACTTGGATATGCAAAGTGTTTGCAGCAATTCATAAAGGAAACACCTTGAGAGAAAGGAATATTTTGAATATTTTAAAGTTAAAGTTAGAGATTTGCTTCAGAATATTTGAGAAACTCCCAAGTATGTTAACAGGATATGCTGAGCCCCTTCATCTATGTGGATGTCTGTGTTAGTATATTCATTCAGTCTTTAATTTAAGCATGTAATGTATGTCATAGTCACACTGCCTAATCAAAACTTACAGAATGGGAAAATCTGTGAGACCTAAAGCCTATAGACTTAAGCTTGGTTGATTCAGGATGTGTTATTTCTTATATGTCTGAGTAGAAACGGGAAATTCTGCATGGGACGAACAGAAAAACACAGATTCTGGAATATGATGAGATATTTCAAGATGGAAGTAGGAAAGAGGGCACAGATACAAGCTCAGGAGTTTGCAAGGTAGTTTAAGAGGCAGTATCATCATCATCTTCTGAGACCTGAGGTCATGAACAGCAAAGGTCCATTCCCAGGTGTTCTATATAAATATAGCAGAAATAGGGATCTGTAGCTGAATGAGGAATGAGATGCATCATAAGGATTAAAAGATTAGTGCTGTTCAAACATCTGCTTGATAATGAATCATAGCAACAGTAGACTTGTAGCTCTGTTCCCTCCTTTTGACTGTGAGTTGGTTCTGTATGATTGGCTTTCACAGTACGTACTCCTTGTTCTACACATTGGTAGACATACTGGTTTTTTGATGACAATTATTTTTACCCTGCTGACTTTTCTCCCCAGCTACTTTCATGCTTTCATACTACAGTTCATTCTCCAATGGGAAGAAGAAACTCACACTCACCTTGAGGCATTTTTTATATCTTTTCTTGTCATGTGTTTGCCCTGGTTAAAATGACAGACTGTACATTAGCTAGCTATGGCCAAACTTGGTGATGTGCATTGTCTACTTTGTTTTCCAACTGGTACAAAAAAAGCTGTGAATTTGAAGGTAGGATTGGGAAAACACCCCACCTATTATTGTCCAAAACTGATTATATAGAGGAAATATGTTACAGTTGGAGGAGTTCTTAAAATCTCACAACATGGAAGGAAGGACGAAGCAGTGCAAAACTGTCCCCTTTTCTGGTAGTATGTTGTGCAAAATGCTTATGAAGAATGACATGAAGAAATAAACTGAAGAGCATAAGCTTAGAAAGTTGGATAACAAATTACTCTTATGATGTAAATTATGAAATTACTGTGACTAAACTGAAGAAATAAACAGCAAGGAAGCTGTTTGCACTGGAAGGAATGTCCTAAGGAAGGAACACAATCGAATTGCAAACTATGAAAATGTCCTGAGAGATAAGCAGACAGGCTGCTTATGCATGTATGCTGAGCACTAAGATGTTGCACAAAAAGAAGCCCGAAGGAAGACTGGTATAATGGAGTCTGTCTTGAACAAAAGAGAGGATGTGATTTGAGAAGTGCTTCACCAAACCAGCCTTGAGTGTTGTATCAGTACTGAAATTAGTTGACAAACAGGTAGCTAAAGAGGTAGAGTTTAAAGTATAATCTAGAGATACTTTTTGTCTTCATCAAAATGTTTCCAAGAAGAACCATTTGTTCACTTTACTAGAATAAAGTATGCCTTCAACTTCCAATTTACAGACAAGTTTATTTGGGAAAATGTTGGCTCTCTTTCTGTAAAGTAATTAAGGAGCTGTGAAATAAAAGACTTCAAGCTTAAAGATCTAGAGTGAATTAAGAATTCTGGAGTTGCTCACTGGAATACAAAATGCAGCATGGATAACATCAGACAAGTGGCAAGACATGCAGATGTATTTCATGTGATGAATGTTAACCAGTATTCCTCCTGCAAAGGCAAACTGGTGGAAAGGCCAGTTGGCATGGATATATTCTATGCTGCCACATGCACTCAGTTTTGAAGAAGAATAACTTCTATAGAAAAGAAAACCTGGAATTTCTGGTTTCTGTACCGTTCCTTAAGTTGGAGGTGTTGAAGAATCATCTGTGTCAGACACCAGTGGTTTTAGCACTGGAGAGTTTTCAGACACCTCTACTATTTGGCTAAGTTCATGTGTGTTTTCTTTTTGTTTCTCAAATGGCCATTCTTTACTATCCAGTTGTGTGAGTTACAACTGGTGCGTACAAAAAAAGGCTGTTATTAGAACTCTGCCATTTGCCCAAATTTTGTCTGAGCTGCACTTCAGTGAGTAAGTAGTAGCCTGTACTTAAAGGGTAGTGTAATGTGGAGACCCTCATAGTACTCTTCTGGAATTTTCAAATGTGAAACAGGTACATGAAAGCTGCAAAGTTAGAGATGGAGAGTCTATTCCTTTTCAAAACTTTTTAAGTTGCAAGTATCCTTGTTTGTTCTTTATCCTAAATCTGTACACGAAATAGACTTGGAAGTGGTGCAGAGAAATATTTGTGAATGGAACTGCATAGCAAAGTTCTATGCAGGTACCATCACAAAATCTTACTAGTGTCAATGCCAAAACAGTAGACAGAAACTTTTTTCTTCAGTAACTCCTCTGTAGCAAACCTGCTAGCAAACAAACTTGTATGAAGCTATTAGAAGCATATAATGTTTGGACAATCCCATGATCTAAATTCTTGGGGAGTGTCCAGACTAACATTTCAAATATGTTCAATACATGCTGTTAAGTAAGGAATAAATACTTCAGAATTACTAAACAAGGATTTCAGAAATGTTCATGTTTCAGGTTATTACTTCCCAGAAATATTTGCTTAGCAATACAGTTTAAAGTTCACTAATGATGGAATGAAGACCTTACCCTTGACATCCCCTCACAGATGTGGATGGCATCTACTTTTTCATTATATCCTAAAGTCAGTCCTTTTACAGATAGCTTCAAGTTCTTTCAGATTCTCATCTGATCTTTAAATCTGGACTTTCATCACTTCATTTGACCTTGAAAATACAGCTTTTGATGTTAACTTAAATTTTGTTACTTGTCTCTTTTGTTACTTTCCTCTTTTAGTTGGATAGTGATTGGGATCCTTATTCGTTAGTTTGAAGGATGTAATAGCTTCATTAGAGGTTTCTTATGGTGAAGTTCAATTTTTCTTCCACACCTTGGTAGTAGTCTAAGACTTAAGATTCTTTTTCTATATCTGCTGCTACAAATGATTATTTTCATTTCATCATTGATATTGCCACTTGCTTAAAGTGAATTCTCTCCATCTTTGCCATGGCAAAGAGCCCATGTTTTATTTGTGTGGCTATGCACTCACACTTTCACAAACATGGTTGCATCTATGCATCCTTTTCACAAGGATCATGTTGTTTCTGCTGTAGTGCATCAAGAAGTGAATTAACCTCCAACATAAAGAGATTTGGGAGTACTAATGTTTGATAGTGTATGTTATAGGAATATGTATAGGAAAGACATGTCTAGTTTTCATGTTTTGGATGAAACATTTTCATGTTCTAGCTTCCAGTTTGTATTTGTGTTTCTTTTGAACTGAAAATTCCCAGAGCCCCAGCGATTGCATATGTGAAATGCATTTAGCATTGTTACAAGTGAAATACAATGTTACTGTGTTGATAGCCTGTAACAGACAAATCTTCTGGTTTAAATGTTACTAAGCTAGTAAAAGCTTAAAATACTAATGAATGAACTACCCAGAGAAAGTTCTTACTTTTCTAGTTATAATATCCTTCTTTTAGAGAAAAGTATACTCTCAAGAGATATATGATGGGATATGATACTTACTGTACAAGCATAATTAGGGAAATATTTGCCAAAATTTTCTGCTTTCTTTTCTACCAGGAATTCCATAAAAATCTGGAGGCATGCGTATGCAGCCTTTATTATGGCAGACAACTGCAAGTTGTGGAAATAAGCTTAAATCATGCTTGCTCTCGTATATGATTAATACAAGTATGTAATAGATGTTTATTATCTTACGTATATATGCAGAATAGTATTTCTAGGGTAGTTTGGGATGCATTTATGTTATTGCATCTTTCACCTGTAGAAAGTGGGAGATTGAAAAGCTGAAGCCATCAGGAACATTGGATGAATGTTAAAACAACTGCAGTTGCCAAGCTCATTCCAATTGGAAGCCTTATAAAAATTAAGCTCTACAAGGTATCAAAATAGCTGTATCATTGTGTGAAACGTCTTTTCAGACAAAGATTTCTATCCTCAGAGACCAACCTAGCTCTGTTTCAACACAAAATCAGCTTATAATGTCTCTGGTAAGCAATTAATACTCTTAGCAGTGGAAAGGAATCCTAGATCATGTGTTGAAAAGGAAAGCAAGTATAAGGTGAAAGGATCATAAGGAAAGTAAATATATATTAATGTATTAAAAATTCTCAGGTGTGTGTCTAATTGAAAGTGTATTAGGTTGTTTTAATACTTATAATAGAGATATCTCTTAAGAAAATGTCTTGTCTGAAGAGCAAGGGAAAATGGTGGTGCATGTGTTCATGAAGAGGCAAGTGGAAGAACGAGTGTGCTCTTTGTGGGCAGGCTCATTCTTAGGAAAAATGTCCTGAGGAACTATTCAGTTATGCAGCAGGCTTTTAGGTTGGTCTGCTGAATTTCATGAGTACTACAAAGTGACCCTGTTCTCACAACTTTACCCAGTTTGTTAAATTTGAGAAAGAAATTTTGTTGAAACTTTTGATTCTGAATGAATTGTTGTTAAAGAAACTTGTCTTTTGTACAGGAAAATCTTTATGCCAGTATTGTGTGTGTTTGTTAAGATGCTGTAGGAGGAATTTCCATATTATTTAGTGGAATTTCCCAGTAACGGTAAACTTGTAAAGCTGGTATTTTGTCTGTTGTATCTAATCTAAAAACAAGTCAGGGGAAAACCAAAAGGAACTTAAAGTGAATTCTAAATAGGACTGTATTTCAGGATGAGTAACTGACTAGATTAAAAAATCCATTCTTTCTGAAATTGGAAATTTAGACTTTTAAAAGGTTTTTGCAGTAAAATGGAATACTTTAATACAGTAGTGCAGTGGTTTGACCTTAGATGGATGCCAGATTTCCACCAAAGCTGCTCTATCACTCTGCTTTGCAACTGGAAAGGGAAGGGAAAATGTAGCAAAAAGCTCCACATGGTCTTCTGAACACCCTGGTCAGGCAGGGTTCTTCAGGTGCATATGGCCTAAAGCGTGGGTTGTGGGCCAGTGCAGATGATTCCGCTGAACTGTTAATAGTATCAAAATCTTCTGTTGGACTTACTGTTTTATATTTAACTTTTATGTGCTGTAACAGTTTTCTGATGCACTCTTTTTTCTTTGGCAAATTTAAAGGTCACAGAAAAATTCTTTTCATAGATAAATTCCAGTGATGCTTTTAAAATTTACCTCAGCAATTAGGTAGCTATGGAGTTGTATACTGTTTAAAGTATGTGCTTGCAGCTCAAATGTGCTTTGAAGGCATCAGTGCCGTAGTTGAACTGACCAAATTATCTACTTTTTTACCTACTGGCCAGAGAGTAGGTATAAAACCATAAATGTTTACAATCAAAGGAAGCATGAAACAGTTGCATGAAGTATGTTAGAAAATGACACCATTTTTAAACATAAAACAGTCTCGTAAAATCAGCTATGAAACTGAAGGTTGAGCCAAGGAATGTCCCTAATTACTCGATACCTTCTCTCCCGTGATTTAAGTAAATGCTTATTTGAAGCTTTTACGTGGGAGAAAATTGCATATTACCTTACATACGTTACTAACATGATAGAGGAGTGATGTTAAACAAGCTTTCTAGTTATTTTTGAAGTTTATCAGTGGGCTGTGGGAAAAAGGATGACAGTAAGCAAGTCTCAGCTCTTTGAACTGCACTCATGGGTTTTGGGGACCCTTGTTTGCAACACGGATTTGGGTCATGGAGACATGCTCATTTCAAAAGAGAAATCTGCAACTCTAGTGCTAAATCCTCTGTAAGTAGGAGTACATGGACAGGGGAACTAAGCCATTTGCCTTCTGAATGTAGAAAGATTTCTGCTTCTGATTAATAACTAAGTTGCCACAGGCAACTTTCTATTAAAATGGAGAGTTCCCCTTTCAACTGTAGTCCCTCAAGTGAATATAGTCCAATTTGAATAAAACAAGACTGTAGTGCAAATACCCTTTGAACTAAAGTGATTGCCTAATTTGAAAAGTGGCTGTATAATTTTCCCAATGAGCTGACACATCTGTCTGTATTGTAGCTCATAAAAAAAGAAATGGGACTATTTTTACACACATGTTGACTTGGAAAACCCCCCTGTATTTTCTAGGATGATTACTTGAGGTCAGAAAGCATTTAATAAAACTTACTTGATCGGCTTAATTTATTTCTAGGCATGTGCTCTAGAGTCTGAGCATGGTCAAGGATGTGTGGAGCTGAAGTTTGTTGAACTAATGCTGTAATACAGCCCTCACACAATTTCATGTTGTGCTTAGGCGGTTGCTGCTGAACCTGCCATGTCAGGATACTTGTAACACTGCTGCTCTTAGGGGAGGGAACGCTGGCAGCTGCACAGGGAATGAGTAGGTGGAAAGAAAGAGGGAGAGAGCTGCAGCACTGCTGGGACTGGAGAATGAGACATTTTAAAGTGGGAGCATGGTTCTAATTTTAAATGCAAGGTGCAGTGCCTCGATAAAACAGACCAGCACCAACAAGTCTGTTACTAGAAATAAGCAGTATGCAAAATTGTCCTGAACAGCAAAGGTGTGAATTGGAACATAATTTTTTTTTCTAACCTGGACTCTGCTTTAAAATGAGTAAACTAGTTGCTGAAATAAGGTAGGAGTGTAAATTACATGCCTTCCTCACCAGCTGGTTTAAGGAGAAGGGGTAGTAGCTTTGAATCATCTTTGCCTTTTGAAAAACTTCTGTGACTTTTAACTATTGTTTCAACAGTTTTCAAGTAAAGTTGAAATTCATAGCATTGCCCAGCTGACAGCAGAACAGAACATGATTTTAGTCTGAGGACAGTAGAACAGACCAGCACAGCCTTGCAGAAATAGATAAAGGATGTAACTTAGGCAAACAGAAGTCATGCAAAAGGCAAGTAGGATGCAAGGCTGACAAAACAGAAATTACAGAAAACAATGATATTGTACTTACTCAAAAGTGGGGGTCAAGGAACAGCCACCTGAAAAGAACACTGGACATTGAAGACCACTGAAGAAGACCCCCAAAGAACCATATAAGGACTCCTGATAAGGGGTATGACTACGTCAAATAAAGTAATACAAATGCATTAGGTAAGGGGGGATAGCTAATGAGTATGTCATCAGTGGGTATTGTAATAAATTCGTACACCCAATTTGATAAAAACAAGTATAAAATTTATTTAGTGTCCGAGAAAAACGAACACCCAAAGCTATGATCGAAAAGGAGACAGTGCCAAGCCCGGGGCTGGAACTGGGTGAATGTAGGTTTGACCTCTATTGTGTCAAACCTCCCACCGTTCACACCTACTTCTCCCAACAGCCGGTTTTTATACAGTTTTTCCCATGAAGTCCGAATTCAGACATTTCTTTTGTCCGTCAGCATATTCATGAGGTCCTGTATTCATGAAACTGGGATGGACAAAGCGTATCCTGTATATGATTAATTTCTCATCATCGGGGGATGTCATCTGATGGGCCATGATGTTTCTTATCTCGATTTGGAGATGGTCCATCAGTTCTGCCGGGCATTTCTTGGTCCGGTCGTTAGCACTTGAGATTATGCCAGGAACTCCTTGGTCTGATCATTAGCACCTAAGTTTCTGCCGGGAAATCTTTGGTCCAATCGTTAATATTTGAGATAATCAATAATTCCTGCTGTTAGCACCTGAGTTGGGAGGGGTTTCAATCAGTTCTGCCAGTAAATCCCCTTTGGAAATGTAGATATCAGTAGTCTTCTCAATGCCTCTCCTTTCTTTGTGGTTCTGTCTTTAGGATGTAAATGAATCCATTGGGCGAGGCCACGGTCTCTCTGGGCAAGTTTCCTTATATTAAACTAGTAACATATTTAATACAAACATATTCGAGCAGGAATTCCCCATTTTATTTATAACAGTATGATGGAAACTCTGTTTGTCCGATGCTCGGGGCACTTGGTTAGAGGAAGGATCCTTCAAGTGACCAGTGTGCTGCAATAAAGAATGCCTGGTTTCTAATACTCAAAATTCTGTTAGAAAATTTCTGTCTGGCTGATTTCAGTATCACAGCCCCAAAGTGCTATATTAGGGTAGCAAGCAACTCATCAGTTAGAAACTGAGATAAGGACAATCTGTTTAGCAGACAAGCTTTGTTGAGTGAATGTTGAGCTATATCATGATGGGTAGTGTCCCATAGCAGGACCTCAGTAATGGCTAAGTGTCTGGGAATTTTGAAACCCTGGGGGTATCATATGTCTGGATTAGATTTACCTCTTTTGGGTGTCTACAGATTCCTACCTTTTCTTGTTTTAGCAGTTGGTTTTCACTCAATAGTTCTGTTCCTTATTTGCTTTTGTCTTGGATGGGAGCCTTTCATCACACATTAGCAGCTATCGTTCTCACTTCTTTTAGCCTGTGGACTGTTTGTTGAATTTAACCAACTACAGACTACTTGGCCTTCAATAGTTCAGTTTTCCCACTGAGAGCAGGGAAAGGGGACTGTGAGGTATAACCCACTGGCTAGCATATCTTGGAAATTGCTGAATTTAGAGTACTTAGATTTAGTTTAATCATCTGTTAAAGAAACTTTATCTCCTTTGAGAAGTTCTAAACTTTTCTTCAGTCCCTTCTCTATGCAAGAAGCTCCAGTGTGGTTTCAGAGTTCATGTTTTAAATGTTGCCTGAGTAAGTATTATCTCAAACAGACACATAGAATTCTCTCTTTGGATAAACATAGGTGGCGTTCAGATAGTTTATCTGAACGGGAGTCCAGAGCAGCTAGCAGCTCTTTCTTTAAATATTGCACTTCAAGTTGTTAAATAGAATGTTTATTTTCTGCTCCATAGCAAAGGCAGAGTCCAGTGTTGTGAAAGAGTGTTCAGAAGTTTCTGGAATGGAACATGTGGGAGGACCTGTGGTCTTCCCACATCTAGCAGTGAAGTTTAAACAAAAAATGAAATGAAACAAAAAACCCTGGCTTTATCTTGTTTGTCACAACTCCTATCTGAACCATAAGAATGACTTGCAAGTATTGCTTTTATCACTCAGTAAGTAAGTATTTGATATATAGACTGTTGGCACTGGCACCATAGGTAAAATTGTGTGCATCTTGATGGATTGTGCAGGGAGACAGGACTCTGTTGCCTTTTGCTCTTCAGAAATGGCCTTATAGCTGGACTAGATACAAGTTAGAAGCAAAGCTATGGTTTGTGGTAGCTTATGTGTCTTTTAGATTATCACAGCCTTTGACACTCAACACAGCGAAAGATCTCTCTTCAAAATAATGATTCTAGAAGCTGTTTTGGCAAAATGAAGATGCCTTTATATATGGGTATCCCAAATGGATTCAGCCAACGGTCCTCTTTGCATCATTCCATCCGTTGTGGAAGAGCTGAATGTAGTCTGGATTCTTTAAGAAGCTAAATGCTATTCTTGCATCCTTTAAAAGTCCATTTAGCAACAGTATTATTGTATTGTGTTCCAATCTGATTGTATGTATTGTGTGGGGTTTTTTTCTTTTTCCCTGCTCCCAGTTCCGTTGAGATGAGGTCAGATTTAATATGGTTTCTTTGGCTGCCTTTTGACTGATCTAAATTTTTGAGAATAGAGAGTAGGTGTTGTGAGGTGCAGGATGTCTGACTCCAAACTTTTGCCAGAATCGCTGTTTTTCTGGCTTAAAGTTCTATCTGGTTGTTTTTGCTTTTCATTTGTCATTATGCCAGACAACTAGGTTAAGAACAGGCAAGCCATGGTGGAACCCTTGTGAATATTTCTTAAAAATAAAGTAGGAATAGAACTACAGTCCTAGTTCATTCCCAAACTGGTATTGGATGCTAAGTGTAATATTTCCAGAACTTCATTATCAATCCTTTGAGGCAGTAGGGTGCAAGAAGGTGGAAAGAGATTGAGTGAGTCTAAAGGACAGTAGGTAAATAAAGGGCACTTAAGAAGACCAGTTTTGGTAGAAGATGAATTTTCTTAAGTTTCATTCTTAGTACCAAGAATGTCCTGCTGGGAAAGTGCCTTTGAAGTGATTTACCAAAATATGGGCATTGATCTAATATTGATACCCAACTGAGACGGACAAAGACTCTCTAATGGGGTTAGAAAGTGTATGTTTATTCAGCACTGGGCAGCTGCTTGGGATAATTCCCTGATATGCAGTGCAAAATCACAGAACAATACAGAGTCTATTTATCTACAAAAGTTCTGAATATTCAAAATACAAATGCATATTTATAGTGTTGACACCTCCCATTCTCCGCTTCGTATGGTAATTAGCTGAAAAGTTATTAAGCATGCGTGGTTTGTTCCTTGAATTGAGTCGGTGGTCCATTATTTGGGGAGAGGTCGTAGATGATGAAGTAAAACTCTTCTCCCTCACTTTGACCTTTCTGCGTTTCTGGTTTTTGACAATACCTATTACTCTTGGAGGACCACCAGTTCCTCCCTTCATTACTTCCGAATGGGTTTTCAAATGGAAAAAGTAGTCATTGTCTATATTTCTTTAGATCTATTAATCAGTATTTTCTGTTTCTCATTATAGGCACAGCTAAACAAATATAAGATGACAAGCAAGCAGTAACTTACATCTCAGAAGCTTATTTCAGGTCTAACACTCTAACTAATCATTAACTCTTTAATTAATCCCAGCTGAGTTTACTTATTGAATCTATTTTAACTAATTCCAACAAAGCTAACCTTTAACTAAAATCTTAATTTTTTAGAACTCCGTGTTTCAGAAGGAGCTCTTCTTTAGTTCTGAGAAAATGGAGGAAACCATAGGAAGACTAGATTTCTTCAGTGGATGTGGATGTTCATTCACATCAGCCAACAGGGTCTGGCTCATGGTTCAGTTATCTACTGCAGATTGCAGCAACAGACAGAGATACACCATGGGAACATAAGTAGTATCACTGCTGGCTCTGTAACCTGCTGTTTTCTGAAAGCTGTAGGGCAGCTGTTTGAAATCCCTGTTGTTCTTATTTGATCAATTAGTGCATCTCTTCAACCCAGAAGGAATATGTTTTATTAGTTACATTCAGTAATTTTCATATTCATGCAGTGTCAGAGGAGAAGAGAACACTGCTTCTTAATTAACGCTGGTTCTTGGAGGCTGCATAGCCATGTGTGAATCTCACAATGCCTATATTGCTCCAGCTTGGTGGTCTTAAAGCTATGTGGGAACTGGAAAAAGCTGGGCACCTTGCTTTTCAAACCTTTACAGCAGTGCTGTGGAATACTGGCCACATATAAAAGAAGAATATAAAGTTAGCTGGCTCTTTGTTCCTGAGAATGTACACCCAAAAGGGCAATGCCTGTAACTTGCAGTATACTTGGAGGATATTCTCCTCTCTTAATTACTGGTTTTAGAATACTGGAGGAATTCTTGCAATTGAAGCGGGTGCGCAATAGTGGATGAGTGTATTATTAGTGTAGTTACTGGAAAGAAGTGGATTTTTTAAGGTGTCATTCATCTGACCAAGTGTAAACACCTGCTTTAACAACGAGACCACTCATGACCTAACTATTACCTAGGTCTGCAATGACTATGAAGGGAACTTCATGTATCATTTAGATGAATCCCACTGAAGGTATTAAAACTTGGCAACACTGCAAAGAAACTTAATTCATCTTTCAGGTGCAAAATTTTACTCTATGGAGTCAGCATAATAAATCAGTATTAGTTTTGTGCTGCCATTAAGAGTTCCTTTTTCATAGATGCAAAAGTCCTGCCTGTGACAAGCTTTATTGTTGAACAGCTTTTAAATATAACAAGTAGGCAGAATAGACTGGGAGTCTTGGGTTGTATTACATACTTATTACTTAGGCTTGGAGCTTTACTTTTTTATTCCATTAATAATGTCTTGCAGAGCACTCAAACATCTGACAAACTGCAGGAAATAGGGATCTTTATTGTTTTCTCTTATTAGAGTGGGAATTTTCATCAAATATTTTTTATACTTTTCATTGTCTCTGTCTTTGTCAACAGCAAGCCTTGAAAAAATAAATCTAGAAAACTTTAAAATACTGCCAGGTTAAAGTATTTGTTATGTAACACATTTAATTGCAGTGCAGATTCAAAACAGACCTTTTAAAATATTCAGAATTTATTGAAAAATACATAAATTCCTCTTTCTTGCTGTTGGGTATTGAAGTGTTGGGCAGTGTACTTGGATGGTAAGTGTGCTATTACTATACCATTGTTGAAGAATATATTGAATAGACATTAATTAGTAAAAAATCTCTTCTTAGTAACAATCAGCCCTTTTTTTCTCACCACCCTCTCACCAAACAAAATAACTTAAACAAAGGCAGAGCCTGTTATTTTAAATCAACGTATTATTTCTATGTACTTTTGAACATCCATTCCCCTCACATATATTTTACAGATAAAGTTGATGGAGCTTTCCATTATATTTTGTATCACTGTAATCTGTATTTTGAGATAGTTTGAAGGAAACATAATGGAGGTATTGATGACTTCTGAACTCTGTCCTTAAGGGGAACCTCAAAATAAATATCCATATAGCAGAATATGGACAGATGCAGTGAACACTGCAGTTAACAAGTTGATGGCTCTGAATACTGGCACTTCAGCAATTTTAACCAAGTTTTCCTTTGGAGCTACAGACTGCAGTTTGTTTGGGTGCAAAAGTCTGTGTCCCTCAATGGGGTTTTCCAAGAGGAATTTAAAATCACAGTATCAAAAATACATGGCGTACAATAGGCACGTAAGCTGAAATTCAGCTCTCTGAACTAGAGTATCTTCTGCCATTTCTGAATTTTGGGGATGCCTGTAATATTTTAAAAAGGGCTGGTAGATGTACTGCACAATCCACAGGAGCCTTATTTCTTTCTGGAATAGTAGCTGGAAGCCAGGCAGGATATTACCCTCTAATTAGGTATGTGTGTTTAGGCACCTAAATTGCTCCCCTGAGGCAAGTGGCTGGAAAAATGAGGGCCAAGAGGGTTGTTTGCCAAGTCTCACAGGTAGCTTCCAGTTACTGAGTGGTGAACATATTGAGAATGGAAGGAGACGTGTGAAGGAACAGGTTGCAAGGATGCATCTGAGCACTTGAAGGACAGAGAGAGTAACAGGGGCTAGTCAAAGGCTTTGAATTGCATTATCATTCCTGTTTGGGTGACATTTATACTGAAATACTCTGACTAAAGCCTGTTATCTATTGTTGTTCCCACCACTGCTTCTAACTTGGTTCCCTTAATATGATCCAGATTCTTAGAACTTATTTTTTGAGGCTTTTTTAACCTTCACATCTGCTCAGTGTTGATGGATCATTAAGGTAGCTGGGGCTAAAGAGAAGAAGTGGGCAAAACACTCAAGAGTGTAGTTTTCATACTTTCAACAAAGAATTAAAAAGAACCAGCTCTTTCAGTGCCTGAGAAGGGCTTGGTTCTTTGGGTTGTGACTGGCTCTAACTGTCCTAGTGATACTCTTCTAACCTGCTATTTTGTTCTGCAACTACTGAACTAACAGCTGGTGGTAGATGAGAACTCGGAAAGATGAAGACCAGAGTATGAAATGTAGTGCTACAAAGAAATGATTATTAGCTGTGTTGTGTTCTAAGGCAGGGTCCATCTTCATACCAGAGATTCTGGCAACAAAATTTTTTTATCCCAGTCATCTTTTTTTTTAATTAGTAATAACATGTTAACATGCTGCTATTTATGGAGAAAGGTACTAATTTCCTTGTTCCAGAAACACATGGATACAATGGACTTGAGCACTGTTGGCAAGATCCTAGAGTATCTGCAAAATGGTATTTCAGTAGAATGTTTAAACCTAGACAGCATTAAACCCACTTTCAAAATGTTATTTCAAAATTAAATACTTGGCTGATCAGAGAAAATGATGCAAGAATATCACAGAATCTTAAAAATCCTTGCATGTTGTATATCTGAATTCATTACATACCATTTGGAAATACTTGACAATTTCAGGACTTGAAAGAATGTATTTTAATTTTGATGAAAGAAATGCTCATCAGAGTCAGCAGTGACAATTGGCTTAATTGTTGGCAGCTTCTGCATCATCGTTTAAGCACGTTCATTGCAAGACAGTGAGACTTTTTGTTCATCATCTTGTACTTAAACATTGTCTATCCCACAATAACAGTGTTTCCTTTTGTTAACACTATGACACTTCTTGTAATTGTGTTGTTGAAGAAAATGCATTGGACAGCTTTGGATGTGAATGTAAACTCTCCCATCAGAATTTTTGAAGGTATTCAGAAGCGGCTGGAGAGTCAATCTGTGAAAATTTACAATTTTTGAAGTCTTAATATGCGCTATCTAAAATGTTTGAAGATTGGGCACGTATAGCAAAAACAATGAACCATTTCACAGAGCAGCTGAAATATTTTAATTCAGCTCTGCAGTGCTTTCCAAGAAAGTCAATGTACTGCAGCATAAAAACTGGCCTGTAACACTCTTCCAGAGGGGGGATTATAGCTAATAGTCTTTGTCTGGTTTTCATTTATTTGCATTTTAAAGGATTTAAAATAATTTTAATTAACAATTAATTAATTATAATTTTAATAAACTTTTTGCTAGATTGGTGGTTGGTTGGAATGGTTTTATCTTGGCAGTAGGTGACAGTTTTCCCTTGAGATGTGCCTGCTTATTGGTTTAACCTATCTCCCCTCTGCTAGCAGCAGCAGGCTGTCACAACTAGATGGGAGCAGCTTTTTCTGGAACAAACTGGTTTGAAGAAGTTGCCAATTTTGCAGCACCAGTAGTGGCTTAATGAGAAGCAAGAGGAAAGCAGTAATTATTTTAAAAATTGATTCAGACGTTATTGCACATGATACTGCCTCTCAAATTAAGTTTTCTAAGTGGTTGTTCTTAACTGGGAAACATGACCTGTGTAAATATAACCAGCTTACCCTCAAACTCATGCATTTTAATGAAAAGGCTTGCAAGTATTAATGGTATCTATAGAAAGAGCAAGAGGAGAAAAGAATCTGTAGCTCACAGTTGAAACAACCTAATTTTCTGTGTAGTTATGTTGAAAATCTTATTGCTGGTGCTGCCTTCAATCTCTGACGCACCTTTAATTAGTTTTAACTAGTGTGTCCATGTTTTAAACATTTTAACTGCATGTGTAGCTTGCTGTTAATATTTTTTGTTCTGAAATCTGTATAGCTAGAATTTCAAGCAAAACATCTGTTTCCAAAACTGGGAAAGATTGCTGTATGAAACCCTAATTATTTATTCTGTAATGACTATGTCTTTGCAGGTAAAATTGCCAGTTGCTTCTGAGCACTCTATTTAATAAGGAGAGCTCTCTTTCAGAAAACTGGTGGGTTTTTTGACTGATTTGATCTGAAGAAAGGGAACTATTAAGTCCTCCTTTTTTAGTAAAGCACTTTACATCTACAAATAAAAATACCCTCTTGGATCTACAAATGATCATCCAGTGGCTTTATTAAATTGTCTCTGAAACCTGTTCGCAACAGTGAAGACGCAAATGAGCCAAAACTGGGGCAAACCAGAGCAGTCTCCTCCTATTGTCTCGGGATGCTTCAGTAGTCTCGAATGTACTCCCAGGAAATTGAGATTTGATTTGGAAATAATACTGTATAAGCTATAAATCCATTCTGCTGAATGGCTTGAGATGCCCTTGTGGATGCAGCATGTAACTTGTGAAGAAGACTAAGAATGGGCCATGATTTTTCCTATCTAAAATGCAGCCTGGCATTCCTTGAAAGAGGTGCTGGTGTTATGAGCCTGTAGCCAGTGGGGGGAAACACTTTTTCTCTCCTGGCACAGCCTCACTGAATCCATATTGCAGTCCCTAATCCAGTTCCCTGCATGGCAGCATAAATCTTTTTGTTGTCATGGGATAGAAATGAATGAGCAAGGGAGCCAGCATTGTTACTTCTGTTAGCAGTGTGGTGTCCTGGCCTGGTTCAAGCAAAATCTGAATGTGAGATTCCATGACTTGGATTTTGTAAGAATGCGTGCTAAGAAGGGTGGAGGTCTTCTCCTTTACTCCTCCTACTCAAGAGCCACATGCTCTTGATCCAGCTCCCTTTACAGCTGCAAAAATAATGCTCCTGGTGCTACGATCCAACTATTGAGAGGTGCCCCTGTCCAAAGTAAGGTTCAAACAAGATCATACGCTGAAGTAAATAATATGGATTTTATTTAACATGGAATGTCAGGGAGAAAGGTAGAAAGAAATGGGGGAGCAGAAAGAGAAAGATCATGTAGAAGATAGTCACCACTGTGGATCTAGTGGTGTCCTTTTGATCCTTCTTCACCCTGGGCTTCTCAGTAGTAGGAATCTTGAGGTCTTTTCAGTATTCATACATTTTAGCAAAGAAATTAATTACTGCTCATTGGCAACACAGTTCTGTTACTCTTTTGGTTAATTGATGCCCTTACTTCTAATGCTAATTAGTCCTTGTGCTCAGTCTTCCTCTTTGTTTGAGCTGGTGGGTTTCTTGAGTTGGTGGTCGTGATCTCCCCCTGCCGGAATTACCTTTTACCAAGTCTGAGCTGATTTCAACACAGTTGCTGAGCTGGCTTTCCTTGTGGCCCATAAATTCTGCAGTTGTTTCCATTAGCAGTGATACATTCTTCTCCCCCAGCTTTGTTAACCTCCCCCTAGATCGGAGATAACACTCAGACAGTAGCACCCCCTTTATCTTATCTCCAGTTCCTGCTGCAGTGGGTTATCTTACAGTCCAAGTTCCAGGTATCCAGGGCGGCATTTTCAGGCGGCTTCAGGGGTTGGTGGATTAGCTGTCCCATAACTCAGGGTGATCTTTGTTTGACCAGTCATGCAGATGAGCAGTTGCTTCTTCATACAGTTTTCCACAGTGGGAGTTTTTGTCTGTATGTGTTACCCAGAATGAGCTAACCAGGCCTCACCTCTGCCTGGCCTGGAGATAGCTGCTATGCTGTCACTCCATTCTGTGCTTATCTCATGGCAAAGTCCTGCTGTGGGTGTAACAATGTTGGAGACAGGCAACTGTGTTCTTTTAACTCCTTACACCTGGAACATAAGAGCAGATAAAAATGTGGGATCTGCTCACTTACTATCCTCACAATTAATATGATGATTATGAAACGCCTCCCAATTTAAGTACTATGTTTTCACCCTCCTGCGCTTGCTCCATTAAAAAGAAGCAATAATCTTATAGAATTACTTTGAGGAGTATAAACCTTGATACTTGAGATCTCTTCTTTAAATTCACCATCCTAAGCTGACTAAACCTGGGTTAAAACTGATTTGTGTAGAGTCATCAACCCAGGATTATAACAAAAGCAAGTTTACCCTCACACAGTGGCAGAAGAATCCCCTGACATAACACTAGACAGCATAAGGAATTCTAGATAAGAAAATTCATGAAGATTTTGAGAGTAGGCAGTTTTCCTTTGTTTTTCCTTCTCCCATCTCACACTAGAAATTCTAAGTGATTTCTTGAACAGGTAGTTAGCAATATTCTGTTGGTGAAAAGGCACGTTAATCATTTGGCTTAAGTTAGTACATTTCCTCGTTTCTGCCTCCCCTTCCTTGTCTTCCATATTCTCAATTCAAGCTGACTTAGAAACCCTGGTTAATGCTGCTGATCTGGTTCAGTGGTTTCAGGTTTAATCTTCAGTGGTGGTATTGTCCTCTTCCCATCCTCATGCTGCTTCTCATGTTGCTGCAGTGTAGTCAGTAGTGCATTTGGTCAGTGAAGCAGAACAGGGGATGAAAGTGAAGCTTGGGAGAGCAGGAAAATTACATCCGTGTCTGAATTGGTTTGCCAGTCTCATTCTGTGTCTATACCCATCTTCCAAACACATGCAAAGACTGACTCAGACACCTGTGTTGAGCTTGATAAAAGGAGCAGAACATAATGATGCCTTACTTGTCCAAATAAGGGAACAATGTGTTTCAAAGAAGGAGGTAAAAGAATGTGTAAGTAGACACACAGGATGCTGAATGTAGCTGGAACCAGTGGATACACAGATAATGAGGAGTATAGTGGATTCTGTGGCAGTTGCGTAACAAGAGGCAGCAGTGCATGCCTTAAGTTCAGGGAAAGGTCATCTGTAACACTGGGGGCACTCAGTGAGTACGACCACCAAAGACCCCTTCAGACGACCCTCTAGGACCATAAAAGGACTGGTTTTAAGAGGTGGATGCATGCAAATTAATTCTAGGAAAAGGGATGCTTATGTATTAGCCAGGAAGTACACTGTAATCAATATAAATGATCATGATGGAATAAATATCTTGCTGTAAAGTTTCACGACACATCAGATTAGAGGAGCTATTCTCTGGGTGTCCATTGTGCTGCAATAAAGAATGCTTGCTTTTTAATACCTCAAATTGTGTTAGAAAGTTTCCTCCCTAGCTGATTTCAATATCAACGAGCACTGCTTTGTCAGGGTCAAGAATGAGCAGTGAGGGAACAGGGAGAGGGTGCTTTGTAATTGGTGCTGTTGAAAAATGTAAAAAATAGTCTTTTTTTGGCAAGTGTGTAGCTTTGAGTATTAGGAGATGTGTTCACTCTTGACTGTGGTAAATTGATTTGCTTAATTAAAGGAGAAATTCAGTACTTGCAGTTCTACTAACTACTTGACTTACCAGAATTGGATTTCTCAATTATCCTTGCAGATGATAGTATAAAAAATGTTACAAAAGTTGTAGCCAAAATACGGAATTTGTATCTCAAAGGAAGCTGCACAAATGTGTATTGAAATGCAGACTGGTAAAATGGCACTTAGAGTAAAATCAGGCTTCATATCATAGCTGTTCAGATCAAAGTGAAATGCCTTGATAACACAAAAAAAACTGCTTGCTCATTTTCTAGAATGAAGAATTGCTTTAGTAAAACAGGTGGATTTTTATTAGAGCACGCTTTTTACTGAGTTGCCAGTTAAATCTTGAGCATCTGTTGGAAGAATCTTACGAAAAAGTTACCTAAATCTTGTATGAAGCACTTAGACTAAGGAATTAAGTTCTTCTGCAGAAAGTGAAATATTTAGTATTTTCTGTACTTCTACATTTTATTGTAAAAATGAAACAGGAACAGGTTTAAGCCCATGCTGGTTTAGTTAAATATGCAAGTGGTGAGTTATATACTGGTGTTGAATTCATTGGGTTAAACAGTGCCTCTCATCTTTTTTACGGCCCTAAATCTATGTCTCCTCTCAAATGGCAGCTGAAGGTCTAGAATCTGTCTCAGTGTGGACTTGCATGACTGTTCTACTGTAGGCTTTTTGCATGTGACTTCCATGTCATAAGTGATTATTTCAACCTAACTTAGTTTCAATTCCTTTTGGAATTCCTTTCTTTTTTTGGTTGTAATGACTATGGTAATTTTCTTCAAGCAAGATGTCAGTGCCTAGCATTTTAGAGATTTTTCTTGGATGTTGAAAACAAGCCTCAGTGCTATTAAGACATTCATGTTTTCTGGAGCTGGAAAAGGTGTCTGCTCTAAAAAGTTTATATAGATGTTTTCCCTTTCAACCTAGTGTACTCACAGCTGAACACCAAGTTTTGAACTTTACTTTGTCCTTTTAATTCTGTTGAAAAGACTAATTGTTTACCCCTTTGTGTTACTAGTTCTCAGCTCTTTCTTCAACCTGGAACCTAAATATGTTGCTGTCTTAGAATTGTGTACCCCATTGTGTCTTGCAGGGGAGAGGAGGGAGAGAACCTTGCTTATTTATTCCTAAATTTTTCTTGCTTTCCATTGCTTAATGTGAAGGTAGTCAAGATATTAACACGGGTCCATTCTTCCTCTCTACAACTCACCTCATTAATTTTGAATGTATTACACTTCTGTTTCTCATATGACATGGATGAAGGTCAATCACGTCACACTGCTGGCGTGTATGTATGTGTGTATGTAATACCACCCAGTGTCACTAATTAATATTCCACACTAATAAGTGTTTACTTTAATCCATTCTATAACAATGAATCATCAGTGGGAATACATTCCCTTTAGAGTAAAAGAATTAATTTTTTATAAGATTAAGGCAAATTCTTTATGGCATTGAAACAAGAAAGTGTTTGACCTTGGCTGATAGACTGTCATCAGGGAAGAACAGGTAAATGTTACTTCAGTGATAAATGAGAATTAGCTTTTTTTTACACACACCTTATTGACAGGAAAGTATTAAAACATTCTTTCAAAAGTATTTATCCTTGCAAGCTCTCTTTGAAGTTGTTTAATATATCTGAGTTTGTGCAAGCATAATCAGATTTTTTTTTTTTTCCCTAGTCGGTGTTATCCGCTGTCCAATTTGTGGTCAGGAATGTGCAGAGAGACACATCATAGATAACTTTTTTGTGAAGGATACCACAGAGGTTCCCAGTAGCACAGTAGAGAAATCAAATCAGGTAAGTGCATTAACATGTAATCAAGTTAACACCTTTTGGATGTGTGTGCATATCCTTGGCTTCTTGCTGTGTGGCCTTTTTGCTGTTCATATGCAGACAGAACTTCAAGTACTTGGACATCACATAGGGTAGCTACTTTAGAAAATCAGTTAAAATGTATGAAAATGCATATGAAGAAGATGGTTCTCTTACCCTAAACTATTTTTAATTGTTGATATAAACATGCATCTTAATAGCAAAAGATAAAAGTAAAGAATAGGCATTAGAATGGGAATTTCTGTATTTTGGACAGGGTACTCGAAGCACTCATTGAAGTAGAGACTTGAATAACACTACATCAGGAGATCTAAATGGACTTTATCACATTACTGACAAAACATGGCACTAAACAGCTGGAGTCCTGTTGCCACGGAAGAGACTCAAAATGCTAATTGGGGAAGATGGTATATTGTAGGGGTTTCTTGTTTGTTTTTCTTATGTAGACTGCCTCTTATTCCTTTCGCAGTCAAGTAATAACTATCTCAGAAAAGCTGCTTATCTGGAAGAATAGTAATATTGGGGTGGTTTTTGCTCATGATGTTTTTCTCAGGAGGCAAATACTAGGTAGTGTGGAAGCAATACCAAATGAATAATCACGTTTGTGTAGGGCCACAATTTAACAATCTCTGTTTGCAAAACATTGCATGTCTTCATTTTTAGCTAGTGAGAGAGTATCTCATGTATCTCCTTACTCATAAACTTTTTATTGAACTCTAGGAACTTATTGTAAATAATTCAGCCTCTTTGTATGTTGCTGCATTCTTCACAAGAATAATACAGTAAGGTTGATATATCAATGTTGCCTTCCAACTCATGCCCTAATATTTGGATGGTGGTCTCCTTTTATTTTGAAAATTCCTCTTTTTCACTTTTGTATTTTACGGGGGACTGTATTATTTGCTCTTGAGCTGTTTGCTTCAGGGGCAGTGTCTTAGAGGTCCTTTATTGTGTGTTCTGCTCGTTTCAAGGCTTAGCTGGAATTTGTGCTTGTGTGTGTGAACAGGCACATCTCTTGGCAGGTTTGTGATACTAACTTGCTGACTATTGAAGGCATAAGTGGTGTCATCATCTCTGAGGAAGAGAACTTACGGCTTGCAAACCATTAAACTGTTCAGATTTTAAGAAATTTTGAAACCGGATTTCTGAGAAATGGTAGACCTTACCAGAAACTGAAATTGAGTTGTGAGTCCCTGGAAGTACAAGCTGTGTTCTTGCAATGTAGAACTGTTTGAACTTTGCTTTTTTTGGATTTGGCAAGGGGAAATGTTGGTTTGTTTGTTTTTTTCTCCCCTGGGAATTGCAGGATAATATCTGAGTTTTGCAGATGGTTATGAGATTTACACAGTCTCTCAATACTATACCAGTAAGATTGACAAAATGAGTAATCCCTGTTGAAAATTCGATCATAACTGTAAAGTGACTTTACAATTAGGAAGAGAAGCAAGATAACAAATAATGTTATGCAGAAGCAGTCCTAAATGGGGTTTTTTTTGAGAGGGTGGGGCTGTACCATAGCCTCTGCTTAGTTACATAATGAGTCCTCTACAATACTGCTTTGGGGAGTGGTGATAGAAATGGATTTTTTTTTTCCTTGGGAATAGTAACAATTTTTTGTAAAGTCTCTGCTCACCCCCCCTTTCCCCTCGCAGGATTTTTTATGCTTCCTGTGAAAGTTAAGTGGAGAATTCCATCCGTTGAATGGTGTGAGCAGATGTCAGGGAGGTTCTTGAAAGCATTTGTGTTTCTTTAAGATCCCTCCTATACTTCAGTCTTACTCTTCCATTCCATATTTGTTTCTCCCCCTCCCTTACACAAACCAGCAGGTTTGTACTTAAAAAGCAAGTCTGTTCTTCAGCTGAGTTCCGTGGCTGAACTCAGCTACTTTCTGTAGCAGTTGAAGGCAGACCAGCAGACGTGGCTGAACCAGCAGAATAGGACATTCATGTGCTTTTTTGCTGACTTTTTTTGGTAAAAAAATGAAGCTAGATGTTTTGTTAGATGCCTGCTAAGTGAGTGTGTACCTTACCTCTTGGAAACGAATGATGTGCAGTTCTCTTCGTTTGAATAGATTTATTTTGGTGTGATAATGAAGCTTTTTGTACATTCCTTTGTACCTCAACATAAGACAAAAGCTACACTGTTCTGTACACTTCTCTGTTGTGGAACAGCAAAGTTAAATCAATAATACTTAAATAGATTAGTGTATTGTCCAGGGGGGAATATTATGAGGTTTAAGGATGATACAACAGCCTTCTAATCAGCCTCCCTTGTTTTGTCTTTGAAGGAGCAAAGAGAAAAGAAAGAAAATTTGCCGTTAGCTACATAGTCAACAGATCAGAGAAATTAAAGTAGAAAAGATACTGACACTTGCAGGAATTATTGCATCAGAGATCACCCAAATTCTGTCCAAAACTTTGGCTATTTTATAGGATTTATCTACTGAGATGGTTAGTTTGTCTTTAATGGTTTTGCAGCTTTATTTGAATGCTTAAGAAATTAGAATTGGAGGCAAGGCATGGGTTTTGTGCAAGTAATGTTGTGGCTTAGAACCAATGGTCTGTATCTATGACTAGCCTTATATGTGCCTTGTCAGGAAGGACTGCTTTCTTTCGATCCAAGAGAGCCTGCAAAAGACCTCTTTCAAATTAAATGTTTGATTGTTTCAGATTCAAAATTATATTAATGCTAAAGCAATTTTTAGCATGCTGAATTAAAACTGTAGGGGTGAAGGGCATATCATGGAGCCTGGCATTGTGGGAAGAGAAAAATAACTGGAACCCATGAAAGTGCTATCCATCTATCTAAAATCAGGTTTATCTTACCTGAGCCTGATTTGGGCAGTTGAGTACACTACTGGCATAGCTGTGCTTTCTAGCAGTTACTACTGAAAACTTCAGGAGCACAAGAAGTGAACATGAAGAAGGTACAGAACTCCCTATTACTTGTTCCACAAGAGTTTTCCTGGGTAGTATTAAAGGTTTTGTGCTAGCTATTAGCATACGAAGCTTTGCAAAAGAAAAGAAACTCACAGGAAATGCAGTTGAGATCTTCCTGAAAGTAATCATTGTAGGTTGTGGGCAGCTAGGACATAAAAACTTTGAAAGAGCAGATGGTTTATCATTTTTTTCACATTGCGATTTATTGAAAGACTTGGCAAAATTAATCAGCTTCTAAAGACAAGTTTGAAAATAATAATTAATTACACTTCGTTTGTAAAAGTGAGCAGAAAGGGGCTTCAGACCTAAGAGACGTAGCTGAAGCAAGTGCTAGATTTGAATAAGATTAAAGGGTAGACAAGTGAAGGAAATTTAGGGACTTTAACAGAAGAACATGGCATGTGCAAAGCCATGAAAATAAAAGTGAGAAGTGTGAGATTGATGCAAGAGAGAAGACCATAGTGATAACATGGGTGTTGGTACAGCATACTGAGCCTCTAGTGCATTTTAGTCGAGGTCTTTATTCTCATAGCTTCTGTGTCCAAAAGAGAGTACGTGTAAAAATATTTTTTGATGGTAAGAATAACTTTCTGTATCTTTACCAGTTACTGGCCTGAGAGTTTAAAATATTGTTGTTAGAATGAAGAACAACTGGGCTTTATGTGAGATATTGGGAATGTAGTAACAGAACAAGGTATGAGCTTAGATCTGATACTAGATCCAGATACTAGGAAAGCAAGTCTGACTGCCATAATGAGGTGCTTAATGAGGAGAATTTAGAAAAAATAAGTTTCTCTAGGTTTGTATGGTGCCAGAGGAGCTGCTGTATGTTTTTCCAAAAAAGAGCTATTATGCTTAAACAGCTTTTAAAAGCTGTACCTGTAGCCAAAACAACTTTGAAAGCCAGTGGTTTAAGGTGGTGGGTAATAGGCTCAGGAAGAGTCACAATATGCTCTTGTATGCTTTGAAGAGATGTGGGGTGTTAGAAACGGAGCTAAGACTTTTTAAATAAAAGTCCACTCGTTTTTATTAACAAACGAACTGAGGGCGGGAGGCGCAGGATAAGCCCAGGCTCCACGCGACAAGCCAGAGTAGCAATATAACAACCCACAATCAGTGTGACACGCCGGGCGCTCCCTTGGACCCCAAAATCCGCAGGAGAACCCAGGGCAAAGCCCCAGAACAGTTCTTATCCCCTTTGTCCATCTGTGATTGGTGATTTTTGGATCCTTCGCATGATTGGCTCGTTTCCAGAGCTCTGGTTGGTTCTTTACGAGGAACATTCCTGTCCAATCATTTTCCTAAGGCATCGTGTGATTTGTCAGTTCCTCGGCCCATCGTAGTCCAGGGCGTTGACATCACCTGTATGGTATCACCCTCTAAAGTGTTCTTCTTCTTCTCTGGGTACCACTTTTCCTATTTGCCACCCCCTCTAATGTTCACGCTGCAACACTTCACCCGTACAAACGCATTCATTTCAATTCATCTATCATGTACCCCCAAACCAATCAAACCCCTCTCTACATTCTAATTCAACCACAACAGTAACAAATAACTCCCAGAACTGCAATAGGTAACCCCCAGAACTGTAAACTTGTCCATCACAACTCCCCCCTCTATAATTTTGATTGGGCCTTGGCCCACATCAATCACTTAAAGTCCAATAGTCTAAACAGTCTCTTCGTAAACTCGATATACTTTTTGGAGCCTTCAGTATTTCTCATAAATTTCTTTTGTCGTCTCTGGGGTCTCTTCTTGTTCTCCAACTCTCATCAGTCTGATTTTCTCAATCTTTTCATCACTCAGCTTTTCGATGGAATTTTGTACAATGCTCGTAATCATCCAAATTAAGCAGGGGACCATACATGAAGAAAAATAATAATCATTAAAGCAGCTCCAGCAATCAAGAAAGCTTTCTTCCACCATTCCCCTCCCAAGAGGTTATCCCACCAGCTAGCTTTAAACAACGGGGTCCATCTCTAAACAGGGACATGGGCTAATTTTCTAATATATGTAGTAGTAATATTCTTAATAACCTCACTATGGTCATCAATTTCCACACAACACTCTGATGAATTCTGGCGGGACTGAGTAGAGAGTAAATCAATAGTGAGGGCGGACTGATTCGTTGTAATTTCCAATAAGGCTTGTAGACGGATGCTTCGGTTCAACATATNGACGGATGATTCGGTTCAACATATAGATCGGAGTTCTATAACCCCATGACCCATCTTGGGCCCAAATGGCAGGACCATAAGTAGCTATAATCCTCTCGGGAGGCCATTCGTCCTCCTCCCATTTCTGAGTACCACCTATTTGGATTTCTCTCCTTTTTCATTTTAGCTCATCGTAGAGGGGTATTCCTAGATGTTGTCCCTCAATCCGTGGAAGTAAAAAGGAAAGATGGCCAAATAATTCCTAACATGCAACTTCCAGCCCAACCCTCTGGTAGCATCACATAAGCCC
>VZRO01000582.1:376526-403984 GCA_013397915.1 Daphoenositta chrysoptera | reverse complement strand
CCCTGGCCCGCGCTCTCCGCCCCTCCGAGCGGTGCCTCAGCCTTTCCGCCTCCCCTCGGAAGCACCGCGGCCCCCCGGCTGCTGCTCAGGCTCCCCTCTGCCTTCTCCATCTCTCTTCAGCCTTCTCCATCTCCTCTCAGGCTCTCCGTCCTTACCTCCGCCTAGCCAGCCATCCTGCCTCTCCTCAGCCTTCCCATCTCCCCTCAGCCAGCCATCCCACCTCTCCTTAGCCTTCCTCCCTCCTGTCAGCCTTCTCCATCCCCTCGGCCCCCCTCAGCCCCCCAGGCAGCCTCTGTGCCTCCCCACTGCCCCTCAGCCATGCAGATGGCTCTGACTCCCCAGACTGTCCCCAAATCTCCCAGGAACGAGCAGGGTTCCCCCACCGCTGTGGCCCCTAGGGAGATCCTTTCATCTTATCCACCAGCGTGTCCTCATGGTGCTGTTTCTCTCACTAAACCTTGGAGCGGACGACCCACTGTGGCCCTTTCCAACTTAGGACTGATTCTGTGATTCTCTCCTTTCTCTTCCCCAGTGCAGAGCCTCCCCAAGCTCATCTTGCAGGCCAGCAGTGCCACATCCCACACTTGATGGCTGCTCAACTGCCCAAACAGCACAGGAACAGCTGGCAGAGATCCCAAGGCCACAAAGACCACCATTTCAACCTTCATGTCACAGCACTCTGGAGAGGAATGACTTCCCCAGCCCCCTTTCTCCATTCCCTGGCATTTGAGACTGTTCTGGGTCTGGAAGGGTCTCTGTAAGCATCAGCTGGTCAGCAGGCATGGCGCTGGGACTGGGCTGGCCTGCAAATTTGCATTTAAAAATGGATAAATAAACCAGTTATAGTGATTCAAGAATTTCTTGCATGGCAAATGGCTTCATCAGATTGTCCCTTTCTCAGATCCAAGGATGCCAGCTCCAGGCACCTTGTGACACAAGGGAAGATGTGTCTAGTCCCCGCTCCTGACTTCAGCACCGGTTGGGGAAAGACCCATCAGGTTCACTGGAGAGAAAAAAAATACATGACAATTGTTTTGCTTCCACTCTTCCTTTTTAATGAAACACTTTCCAGTGTTTTAAGCAAAACACGACTTTTCATTTTGAAATTTCCTTTCGAACCATTAAAATGTTTTAAAGCGGTTGAAGGTGCAGTGAGATGTTTTGATTTTTGTCGCTCTGAAATGTTTCACTCAACACGTTCTTCATGTGTCTTGATTTGCCAAATTTTTTCAAAGGTTTCTGCTTTCTCACCCAAGATATATCTGTATATTTTTTACTTTTTTGAAAAGGGAAAAAAAAAAAGGAAGAAAAAATATTATCATCTCCATGGCTCCACAGGAAACAGAACTGTATCCAAGAAACGAAGAGCCAAGGGACTCCTCTCCAAAGGTCCAAACTTTCAGACACTTAGTCATCCCTTCACTTGCTTGCTCACACACCAAGTCTAGACATGTGCTGTCTCAAACCCTGGCAGGGACTTTCTCACCCCCACAGGTCAGCCCAGGGTCTTTTGGGTTTGATTTTGAGCAGCTCCAAGGACAGGCAGTGTAGCAGAGCTGAGCGTGCACAGCGGGAAAGGGAGCAAGATGACAGGGACATTGGGGACCATGGGATGCAGTGGCCTGCTGACCCTCCTGACTCTTGTTTTGAAGATCCTTCCCTATTTTCCAAGTCACAATGTGATGTCTCAGCACATCAGGCTGGAGAGAGCATGAGCCAGGAGACCCTCCAGGGAACTGGCACGAGGGGTACAAGGTGCACACAGGGTTGGTGAGCCCCAGGCAGCCCCATGGTGTCTCAGAGAGAGCAGGGCAGAGCAATCCAAGCTGCTCCAAGGGAAGCATCCCAGCACAGAATCTTGCAGGATCTATACACCAGTGCAAAAATGGCGAGGATTCTGCCTCTGCCGTCTGCTGGAGTCTGTAAAATCCTTCCTGTCAGAGATAACTAATCCTGGGGCCTTTACAACACCTCTCCTGAAAAGCACATTTCATTCCTCTGTCTCCTCCTGCCTTCCAAGTGCATGAGATTGCAATAGGTATTACCGAAAATATTCCCCATGGGAGCCGACACTGGACTCCCTTAAAACCCAAACACCATCACCCCTCCCTCCCCAAGACACAAGTGAGCACTATGCTCTATTATCTCTACACCCACTAAATCTTTCTGAAATAAAGAATAAACATTTCCACCACACATAGTGTAAGTGTATGTGCCAAGCTGCCTCGCTTCCTCTCCTCTGTGGTTATTATAAAGTGGTTTTGTTTCAATGGCGTAGCAGATGGACAGCATCCAAGTCTGGCGTCCCCGCTCCCCCCAGTACGTCTAACGCTATCTTTGGTTTATCACAGATTCCTGCAGAAAATGTTTATGGGAGCCTCTTGTTTAAAACCTTGGCTGCATCGCAGCATAATTCCTATTATTTATTAAATGAAAGTCAAGCTGTTGTTAATGCACCATTACTGTGGCAAAGTGGAGCCCTTGGAAACGAAGGCCAAACACACTCCCCGTTCTCCGAGCGCGAGGGAAGCATCCCACTGTTACCATTGCTCAACACTGACGAAGCCACCGGCACGAGAAGCGGTTTCCCGGCCTGGGACTCCTAAAACATTTCCTTTTTACTGAAGAGAGACTCCTTTGCTTGCTGCCCCAAGCCTGACCTCCCAAAACCAGACAGTGCACAGATCATACCTCACACCATCAGAGGGGCTCTACCTAGGGCACCACTTTGGCCATGCCCTTCTTTGTTCACCATAACCAAATTAATTTTCCTCCCTCTTCTGCAATTTTCCTCTAACAGAAAATTTTCCGTGGAAAACCCAAAGCCCCTTCTATTTCCCAGACAGCCACAGCCCCTGAAACACAATGAGCTCCATATAGATGGTCTCCTTTATATTGAAATGTGGCAGTATTTACATTCCTAACTGGTTTTCAGAGGAAATTCTAAAATTTTCCTGGAAATGTCTTGCTGCTTTCAACTGGTTGTTTATTTGTCAATTTAGTCATTAACCTTCTTCCTTACTCCTTTGGCTTTTGATAAGAGAGAAAATGTCAGAGGAATGGGAAGTAGGCTCAGAATGATTTCCCTTGGCGAAGGATCCCAGTCCTCAGAAGCAAAGGGAGTTTTCTCATCAATTTGAGCAGAGACACAGCTTCACTCCAGGTGCCAGGTTAAATCAGCCTTCAGGTTTTTGCAGGGTTTGTGTGTTAGACTTTAGGTCTTCTGGAGGGATCTCAACCTGGGGATCTCAAAGCCCTTTCAAAATGAGCTAAATACCACTGATCCCAGTAAAGATGAGAAGAGCCAGAAATATATTCCCACTCACTCCCTTTGCAGCCTCACCTTCATCCCCTGCGTCACACCAACTCTGCCATGGTCATGGTCTCTTCTATTAAGAAATACATGTCTTAATTTATACATTGCTTATTAATATTACCTATTCATTAAATTATCATAAATAACCTGACCACAGGCAAAATCCTACAACCACAAGAGAGGGAAACAAATTCTGTGCATGCTAAAATTTGTGGTATCTAAATTGTTTGTTACTTATTCAAATAGAAGTAACAAAATTCCTACCACCAGAAGTTTACCAAAAAGAAAAACATCTTCTCCCAATAGCTGACATAAACATGTAAGTGCTACCAAACATATTTACATGTTTGAAATAGATGGTATAATTACGATGAGTTATAGCCAATATTCAGACTTTCCCTGGTTTAAATGCTACCTTCTGATACAGCACAGCACATCCTTTAATTGTAATCACGTGCTCTTTCTTAGAGACTGCTGCAATTTTTTTCCACAAAAACATCTATAATTGAAAAGAAAATGGCATTGTTTAAAATAAATTGTCTACCCTCCTGGAAATAAACAGGTGACTTCCCTTACAGAATGTCCTATTTCTGGGACTTCCATATCAGAGCAAGCCATCTGCAAAATCATTTTGGACATTTTTCCAGACCCAAACTTGAATTTCAGCAAGGAAACGCAGTTTTTCAAGACAGAAAAAAAAAAAATCCAACACGGATTTTGAAAACAAGTCAGGTAAAAGCTATCAGTGGAAATAGCAACAAAAGCAGTTGTAGAGTCCTCCAATAAAAGCAGGTCCATTCTAGACTCAACAAAAAAGGTCTTTTACCTTCTTTCAACCAGTACTGATGTTCCTCAAAGGATACAAATAGCTGTTAAATTCACTTTTATCTAGAGAGTCTCACATTTGTGCAGTGCTTAAAAAAGAGAAAAAAGCCACATTAGAGGTACAAACACACGACTGTATTCTACAGCTTCTCCATGAGCTCTCACAAGTCAAGCCTTGTAATGGGACCTCGAGACCTCTTCATCACCAGCAGGATGGGCTCTCTTTTATAAGAAGCCCATTTTCAGATGACTTACCAAGAAGGTATATCCCCAGCCTTCTTGTACAGACAGGGATATGGAGAGCCAAGAGAAAGAAGGGCCTTACCTCTGGGAACCACCAGCAAGAGCCAAGCTCCTCACCCAGAGGTCTCAAGTAACACCTGCCTTGATTCCAGTGTTTGTGAAAGAAATCCCTGTTGCCTCACGTGAACTAGAGGTAACCAGAATGACTTTCTTTGCATCTCAGATGCAGACTCATGGTTTTTTGGATGTTTTCCATCACACCATCTCCCTTCAAACGGTCTTTATGGAGTTTATCTGCAGTCAGAAGTTGGTATCCTCTCCTGAGTTTTCCACGGATTTCCCAGACTAAGAAAGGCTGCCATTGAAGAGGCTCAGCTACGGGTTTCTGATATCACCTTCATTAAAGGGGAATCTGAGGCCATCCCCAAAGAAAGTTCTCACCAGCCCTGGGCTGAGGGATCGAGCCAATACCATTGGCCCCTCTGCAGCACTACAGTTGGTGAGAAGTGTCCCCCCATGGAAAGCTCTGCCAAGGAGCCCCTTGCTGCTCCCCGAGTCAGAGCCCTGCTGTCCCGTGCTCCTCTCAAGCTGGCCATCAGCACAAAGCCCTGAGCAAAGAGGTCACAGTGAGAGACGCAGGTCTCCATGGTGGCAAGCAAGCCAACAGCTCCAATTTACTGGAATGCTTTTTGATAAAACCCCCCCACCCCTGCTTGGCTTGTTCACAGATTCCTTCAGTCTCTCTCCTGGGGGGTTGACCCATTGTTCCTGCAGGCTTTTCTATTATCAGCTGTCCCATCCTTTTTGCACAACTGCTGTAGTTGGACCTTAGCCTTTCATTTCATTTTCATTTGGCTTCTTCCCCAACTTCCCATATTTGAGTGTTTTGCTTATTATCAGTCTGGTCCCTTCTGTACTTTGCTCAGCTCCATTCTACTAATTAGTTTGAGTATGGACCCAGCATTCCCTAAAGGAGAGTCACCTCCCCTCGCACACCAGCGCTGCCACGCATTCCACACCCTCCCCAGCCTCCCAGCGCAGGAGCAACACCTCTTCAAAAGGTGCTGGTGTCCTTGGGCTGAACGGGTCTGAGACAGTGATCGATAGAATCACTGATATATGATTGTGTCCCATATTGGTTTTTCACAGCCCAGGAAACACGTCCCCTGGCAGGCCCTGAAGGTTGTAGGACAGATAGGCTTCAAACCAGACATCCATTTTCACTATTGCTTTTATCAACAGCTTTCCCTGTAATATCCCTGTATTGCACACCACCTTGGGAAGCACCCAGTTTCGAATACCCATCAGCCTAAAACTAGGATGTCCACTTTAATTCCTATGAATTGAAAATATTTGGATTCTAGCATGGTCAGATGAACCAAAGCTGCTTACACCACCCTTGTCAGTGACCTTGTCTTCCCAGAACACAAGTCACCACTTCTTCCCTGTGGCTCCCAGGTCATAAAGATGTGTCAAAACCACTTGCCTCTCACTTGTGACTACGGAGGCAGTGCTGCAGAGAGAATAACCACAAATCACAGCAGTAGCTCTCCTGTCCCCAGACCCAACCCAAGTTCACAAAGGACTTTTCTTTGCTTGGTTGACTGGGCAGAAAACCTACAAAGCTTAATTTCTTACCACGCTTTCCCAGGAGGAAAAAATCTCACCTCGAATTGCTGTCAAGTCGCATATCGTATCTCACCCCAAAAAGACTTGGGCAGGTTAAGCCCAGAAGAAAGAGAAACTATCAAGGGCTACTTGTTTGATAAGGGCACATGTACACTCCAGCAGCACCTGGTTACTGTGGGACATGTGGAGCTGGAAGCTGGGCTGGGGGAGCAGCTTGCCCTTCCTAGGCACTGTTCTCCAGAGGGGAAGCCAGAAAGGGACAGGTTGTCACTGCCTCTGAAGCAGAGCAAAGGCTGCAGAGCAAACACTGTTCACATCTTGCAGTGAGCCCAAAGCCACCTACACTCACATTCCAGGAGTGGCACACCAGTGCCATCAGCTCAGCACCTGCTGGGCAAGGAAAGCCACAGCCCTGAGAAGGGAAAGGCAAGCTCGCTGGGATTGTGGCTTTGGAAGGAGGTCCTGTTGAGCCAAAGGAGGTGGAGCTGTTGGACACTGCTCTGGAATGAGCCTTCAGCTTCCCACACTGGCCTATTTAGCAGCAGCTTCAACCTTCCCAGCCTCCATTTAGTGAACACAAAAGTCAGGCTGTCCAAGGGATGGGGACAGAGGGCTGGAAAATGATGGTGGCATTGTGGTCCTGGCAATGGGGAAGACAAAAGGACAAATAACAATCAAAAAGCTACTGACAACTCTGACATGCTGCTTTTCCCCCAGTCTCATACTGGGGAAGGTCCTCAAAGGATGTAAATTAATAAATCTCATTTGAGGCAGTCCCAATTTAACTCACAGAAGACCTGGATTTCAAGGTCCAGACTGGGAAGACCCCACTTGGCTCACATTGCCCTGGCCTCAAATAAAAGAGCTGAAACTCCTCCTGTGTTCCAGGCTGTCCAGCCCCTTCTCCCAGCTGTGTTCTTTCCCTGGTTGGATAGTCTAGTTCTGAAGCAATAGAAGAATCAGAACAGAGAGAAAGACAGTGACAGAGTCCAAGGAGAAGCAGGGAGAAGAGCCATCCCAGGTCCTCACCGTTCCCATGGAACAGGCAGTATCAGGCTTCCAGTAGCTGGATAGGAATGGTGTGAGAGGAGAGAAATGGGAGCAGTGTGCTGGGAGATGCAACCTGCCATGAGCAGGGGGGAAAGGGAGGAGAGGCAAAGGTTATCAGTCCCTCTCACAGCTGATATGCCTGACCTGGGGCCATCCCAGGGCTGGGCAGCAGATGCAAAAGCAGCAAAGGGCCATGTGCTCACCCAAAGTGCCCTGTACCCCAAAGTACCCCAAAGTACCCCAGGCATGCAGGGCAGTGTTTGGCATGTTAAACCCCTCCTAGGTCAGGCCTTTTACTACCTCTATTGCAAAGCCCTGATCTCTGCCCAGGTCTGCTGAATTCCAGTTAATCCCATCTCCCTTCCCAATCTGCTCAGTGCCTGGGGCTGGGAATGCAAAACGTCCCACCAAGACATGTTCTCAGCATCCAGCCCTTTCTATTTCCCCTTGTTCCTCCCATTCAGCTGAGACAGAGCCAGGCCCAGAAGAGTAGGACTCCCCACACGAGCAGCAAGGCTCAGTGTAAAGCAGTGAGAGCAGTTCCTAGGGCTTGGGCTGGAGAGTGGGGAAATGCCAGGAACACCTCCCGACACCTCAGCAGCCTGCCAGTCTTGTGACCTGAAATCATGGCTGTCAGGGAGTGCGCAGAGCTATTAGCAGTGGTTATTTGCATTCAAGCTAAGGGGCTGGCTCGGAAGCTTTAGGCAGTCACTGTTCCAGATAACAAGAAAAGGAACTCCTTGCCCACACGTACTGGACACATCTGGCCAGCTGCTGCTCCTGGGCAATGCCATGTAGTTGAAGTCAGAGAGCAAAGGCAGAGCTCTGTGAGAGAGAGGAGTTCTTTAAGCTGCAAAAAACCACTTGCATCAAAGGCAAATAATAACATTACTTCCTACTTTTTTTACCCAGAGGGAGAATTTGTAATATGGAATAAGAGGTTCTCCTTAAAACAAGAAATCAATGTATCTAGTCCTCAGATGATGTAGGACTGGATGGATCCTTCATAGGGGTAGAAGAACGGTCTTTGCTTTGTGTTAGAATTGCAGCAGGAAAAAACGGTAGTAGGACACAAGAATCCTTTCATAATGGACTAAAGGAAAAAAAAAAATCAAATTTTTGAATCTTCCCATGAGACAAGTGTTTCTGCAGAAGCATCTCTTCCCACTTGCTCAAACACCTTTCCTGTGGCCAAGGGGTGCTGCCGGTGTTTGTTGCACACACATGCACGCACAAATCTCACACAGGCTCTTCCCATCCCGTTTCAGGCAGTACTTCCCAGGCTGTATCAAGTGCAAAGTGAAATCACCTGAAGAGTGTCGCTTTAAAAGCCACGGAAGTGCAGAGAGCAGCACCAGCAGCAGTCAATAGCAATTTCCACCGCAGGGTCGATACCATCTGATGGCTGTGTAGCTGTAAAGATTGTTTCACACACATATCAGGAGGTGGGCAGGGGCAGGAAAAGTGGAATTGGTTTTAATGATTGCAGGATTCAAAGTACTCCTGGCTCCCTCTCCCTCTTTCACTAGAAATACACGCACAAAGAGTCAGAAATCAAATTTCCAGCCCTGTCAGTTCCTATCACACCAGCTCCCCAGCTTGGATTCCTTCCCAGTTTGCCAGGGAAGCTTCTTCTAATCCACCGAGGAGAGCATTACTGGGAGAAGGAGCTGCAGCCTGTGTCCAAACTTCCCTGCAGCCTCAGGTCATTAGCTCCACCGCTTTGGACACGCAGCTACAGCAGAAGCGCAGCTCTCAGGTTGAGACCCAAAGGCTTTCCAGATGAAGGTAATTTGCACTATTTTACCTCCCAAGAAAAGATCAGCATCTCATTTTGTTATATGCTGGACGGGCAGGGAATATTAGGCAAGCACAAACAACTAAACACAACGCAGTGGGAGGGTACCCATTTTGCGGAGAAATGTGTGAATGGCTCTAGCCTAAAAATAATAGCCCATTGTGTTTCTGCTGCCTCATAAAGTGCTTTTCAGCCGCTGACTCCAGGGGCAAGACATGAACGATCGTGTCTTGGTCAATGTTAAGAGCATTGCTGTGGGAGGAGGGAGGAGGGTTCTATGGCCTGGGGTTCCCAGGGCCGTCCCAGCTCTGCTCCTCGGCTCCTTTAAACGTGCTCCAACACCAGCCACTGCTTCTGTTCGCCTTGCGCTGTCTGTCTGTCTCCTGCCTGAGGCACCGACTCTTTCTTACCGGGTTTCACTGGCTGGAGCTCTGATCTCTGCTAGGATAACCTCTCAAATGCTTCTGCAGTAAATGAAAGTCAAGACTGTGTTTGTTTTACAGAAAATAATGAACACAAGTTTGATTCTTTGTTTTCTCATTCATTAATTCACTGGCCTCTAAACACAAACTTCTCCCTTGCCATCACATAAATAAGCAAGATAATTTTCCAAGGAGCTGAGCCCCTACCAGTGTCTCTCCTGACCCTTAGCACCTGGGTACCAGGACAGAAGCAGAGCTGGGCATCTTCAAGCATTTCCCTCTGAAAACTGGGCAAAGCAGCCTCTCCACCCTTCATCAGGGTGTGCCAGATGGACACAACCTACCTCCTCTGCTCCTCGGATCATTTCAGAAAACACAAATCACTGCTGTCTTACATGCCCACCATGGAATATTTTATTGACAACCTCATTTAGGCCTCATGTGATAAGTTTGAAGCAAATACAATAACCACAGGCATATGTTACAAATGGGACTTTCCTTCACCTTGTAGGAAACATGAACCTGTACATGTGGAACACATGGACACACACATCCTTCCCTCTTTTTTCCCAGCCCCTAAGACACCAACCCTTATTTGCTGCAGCTTTTAATTTCATTCAGTAAATAGTCAAGCATTTGAGGGCCTGACCACCACCTTGATTCTTTCATGGAAGGGATAATACATAACAAAATCTATAGGGGTTTGGAGAATGCTCCCAAACTCCCAGTCTCCAGAATCCTTTTAGAAGCAGAAATAACAGATAACAGTACCCAAATCTTGACGTTTGGAAATGGTGAATGAAGTAGATCTTCACTGCAAGGGCTGGAGAAATTTAAGAGGGGCAGGCTTGATTTAGCTGCCAAAGGTACTATTGCCCTGGATCCAGCGTCACAAATTTCTTTCCTGTGAAGAAATATAAAGAGAGGAATGAATTTACGCATAATTTCAATATTTTTAGACAAGATATCTTGCTGTTTCAGTGTGAAACATTCCTGGTTTATACCAGGAGTGCCAGGAGACATGGGGAGGGTGACAAACACAGTGGAAGACAAAGAAAGCTGAATCTGTGGGATTTCTAAAGCACATTAGCTCAGCTGACACAATGCAGTGGACCTCTGACCCTCAAAGGAAGCCAGAAAATAAACTCCATCTCTCTCCATGTGCATGACACTGATGGTAAGGCCACTTGTGCCCTTCAGCCTGCCCAGCAACACAGAAGAACCTGCAGATGATGAAGACTCGAAATTCAGAGCTGTCAAGGCCATATAGGCCACCCACATTAACTAAACCTACCCTGGTAGTGTGCAGATAGAAGAGCTGTGGGAATTTCAGGTCAGTGTTTGCCTTGCCTGCAGGAACCACACAGGATGGAAGGAGACACCCCTGAGCCCCATGGTGAATCCTCTGCAAGTTGGCATCTTTGCAAATTAGTCACCAAGCCAGCACCTACTACCTCTTCTGCTCACAATAAAAAAAAAAAAATCAACACAGAACTCCTGATGCCTTTAAAAAAAATCCCAAAATTAATATTGTTTTTGTTTGTCTTTTAGGTGGCGTTTTCAAGTTTCTGGGGGGGGAAAAAAAAAAAAAAAAGGAAGGTCCTTGTAATGGTGCAAGTCCAGAGGCTGGGACTTTAAATAAAATCCCACGCACTGGGAGATGCTCAAGGCAGTGGCAAGCACAGCTTCTGCTCTGCCTGTGCTCAACCCTGCAAAAGACTGAAAGGGCTCTGTCTGCTCAGCAGTCAAAGAAAATCTTCATCGTGACTTGATCCCAGATACCCACAGAGTGAAAATAGCTGAGATTGGCATGTTTGTTAGGCTCACAGGTAAAAGGCACAGTAAGCAGCAAAACCCAAAATAAATAGTGAGACTTGACAACACTGAGCAAGGGAACCTTGCATGGGAAATAAAAGACAATTTTAAGCAGGGAGGATTGTTAATCAGGAGGTCCAGTTACCAAGGGAAATGGCAAATTCATCATCAGTCAGAGGTCGTGCATAGGGACTGGATGTCTTCCAAAAAGCAACACTCTGGTTGAGGAACAAGCTTTTGTGTTCAAGAGCATCCCTCAGAAGAGAATACCAGCCTCCATCACAGCCTCTGTGGGTGGCTGGCCTGAGCTGCCAGGCGAGCGGGCGAGGGGCACGGGGGGGGGACCACAGCCCAGCCTCACCCCCAGCCTGGCTCCCCCAGGCTCCCCCAGGCTGGTTTGGAGGCCCAGCCAAGCCCCAAAACCCTGCCCTGCCCATGGCCCTTCTCCAGACACCCTGCCTGGGCCAGGCTCCGTCACAGCCTCGGTCACCGTCAGCCCCAGCGAGGGGCTCCTGGCCACCGTGGCCAGCTGTGCTGGTGACCCTGCTCCAGGGCACTGCCTGCCCATCACAGCCAGCAAGCAGAGGAATTACCTCTCTTTCTTTACACCTTTTTGTCCCTGCATCTGTTCCTTCTTTCCTGTAGCTGCCACGCAAACCCCAGCCCAAAATACATGCTCTGGCTTCCATTTACTCTTTCAGGCAGTTTCCTTGATGCCCAAGATGCTGATTTGAACTGACCTCTCTCTCAACCTTACCAACCTCTCTCTCCTGACCTTACCACCAGCTTGGCTCCCCATCCCTCCTTGGAAGCAGACACAAAAATCCAAGGGCAAAGCAAAGCGGCCTTGGCATCCCTGGTGTGGTCCTGAGCACCTTGATCTTGCAACCATCCCATGGCAGAGAAGCAAAATGGATCAATCTCTGACTTCCAGCTTTGACTGAAGACGGCAAAATGCCAGTTAGTACACCGCAGTCCCTGCTTGGTGGTGACTCCCCACATCCCAGAGGGCAGAGGTGTGCTCTCTCCTCCCCTTCTGCACCAGTCAATATGGCCAATTTAAACAGGTTTCTGCAGAAAGCAGGTGCCTGCAGCTCATGCTGCTTCATGACCCTTGTAAATCCAGTCTCTTGAGTGAATGGCTTGTTTGGAGAGAGCCCTCCGTTTGTTTGTCTCGGCTCTAGTGATAATAGCTCTAATTTATCTCTGAGCTGGGCAGGCATGTCTAATGTGTTTGAGTATTTAGAAGCATTACGGAGGTTTCATTTGGTCAATTGTTTCTTGAAATCCTTTCCCACACACAGAACAGCCATGCAAAGGTGGAACTGCTCTACCGCGGGCAACCAGCCTGGGAAGGGCACCCACGCTGGGGCAGCTGCGTCCAAGGGAGAGGAGGCACAGGGAACACAGAATCACAGAATATCTTGGGTTTGAAGGCACCCACAAGGATCATCGAGTCCAACTCCCGGCCCTGCACAGGACCATCCCCAAGAGTATTGTCCAAAGGTTTCTGTCAGGCTTGGTGCTGTGAGCACTTCCCTGGTGAGCCTGTTCCAGTGCCCAACCACCCTCTGGGTGAAAAAGCTTTTTCTAGTATTGAGCTTAAACCTCCCCTGACACAATCTCAGGCCATTTCCTCGGTTCCTGTCACTGGTCACACCAGAGAAGAGATCAGTGTCTGCTCCTCCTCTTCCCCTCACAAGGAAGTTGTAGACTGTGATAAGGCCTCCCTTTAGTCTCATCTTCTCCAGCTGAACAGACCAAGTGCCCTCAGCCACTCCTCATACGGCTTCCCCTCAAGGCCCTTCACCATCCTCATTGCCCTCCTCTGGATGCTCTCTAGCAGCTTAATATCTTCCATATATTGTGGCACTGAATATTCAAGGTGAGGCCACTCCAGTGCAGAGCAGAGTGGGACAATCCCCCCCCTGGCCCAGCCTGCACTGCTGCGCCTGGTGCCTCCCAGGACATGGCTGGCCCTCCTGGCTGCCAGGGCACTGCTGACTCATATTCGACTTCCCATCAACCAGGACCTCCAGGTCCCTCTCCATGGCACTGCTTTCCAGCACCTCATTCCCCAGTCTGTCTGTACATCCAGGGCTGCCCCATCCCAGGTGCAGAATCCAGCAGTTTCTCAGAAATTAAAGACCAAGCAGACAACCTTTGAAAGGGATAATGACAAGTCTGGAACATGGCATCACATCTCCTCCTGCTTAGACCCTCCAGCCATGTTTGCTTTAGCATCTCCTCCACGGAGGCACACACCCTCTCAGCCCAGACCGGACAGGGTTATCTTGGTGTCTTGCGGTGGCAAATCCACACAGCTGACCAACACGTCGCACCTAACCTTAAATTAACTGCGCTCCAAAGCCCACTCCAGCTATAACCAGCCATCAGCTCAAGACCCCCAAAGCTGAGTGCCAGCAGAAGGGGTTAAGCTGAGCCAGAGGGACGAGGTCCCGGGCGGAGCGTTTGATCCACCACGGAGCTGCAGCTCGGGAGCGCAGGGCTGAGCAGCTCCCGCGCACGGCCCGCGCTGTGCCAGCACGCCGCGCGTGCTCCGGCCCGTGACAAATGCAAGGGCACGTGCTTCGCCTTAAATCACTTTCGTGGAGGTTTCAGCAATTCTCTTCGTGCCATTTCAGCTAATTTTAGCTGCGAGCCGAGAGGCCGTTACTGAGGTTCAGCTGACTGGTGGCAATTTATCAGGTCACCCTGTTGGGGTAGGGAGCCTGATCCCGCTCAGCTCTGGGCTCTCCTTTCTGAGGACAGAAGCAGGAGCATCGAGAGCCAAACCTGTAAGCTCAGAGCAATTTAAGGGAGCATCAGCACGAGCAAGCCCACGTTGCTCCCCGTGCCTGCCCTCCGCCGGGATGCAGCCGGTACCCAGGTGGAGCGTGTCGGGCATGGCACGGCCGGGAGGAAATGACGCTGCAGCTCCCCGGCTGCGAGCATGGGGCTAATTTATAGAGGCCGAATGTAATTACTTACCCTGGCACGCAGCCAGGACACCAAGGTTAACACCCTTGCTCTCCGTAGAGTGCCAGGGGAATGTCAGAGGGACGCTGCCAAGTCATTTTATACACCTCGACTTCAGGTGTTGGAAACAGCAAGATTTAGCAAGGGCCAGTCAGGAGGAAAAGGGTTGTCATAGAATTTTTTATAAAATTTTAAAAGAAAGGATTTGCTTTCTGCTTGGCTGTTTGGGTTCATTAACTTCAGCTTTACTGTGCTGCACCAGGGACCCAAGTACAGCAGTCCTGCAGAAAAGCGAGGACTTGCAGATGCCTCCTTTGGTTGCTTTGGAAAGTTTTGAGCCTCTCTTGGCTTTGATGGAGAAATCTTTTGAGGCCTTGAAATATATCGCCTCATCTCTGTCCCTGAGCTCCCCGTCCCTGTGATGGCCTTGGCAGTGTCTGAGCTGTCGAGTCCTGGAGCAAGGGCTGGCGCAGACACTGCATCTGTGTCACACTGGCCCAAGCACGTGCTCGGCTCCACAGACTCCTATGGTGCTGGCAAAAGTTTCTTATGGCTCTCTCTCTCTTTTTTTTTTTTTTAAACATGGGTTTAAAGCCAAATGAAATAGCCCTTGTTAAAAATAAGAGCCACCAAATTTAGCCTTCCTTCCCTCTTCCCCCGCCACCTCCCATTTCCTGGAGTATTTGCAACAGGCAGCTGGTTGGGAGGCTTTTCCCCAGGGGTTTTGTCTGTTATTTATAAAGCTCTGATGAAAAAATGCAAAAGAAAGAGAAAGAAAAAAAATAAATTATCTTCCAGGTGACCTCTTTTCTTCTGCAGCAGCTCTGCTCCCCCGCAGCAACGAGGCATCGCAGCAGCCACGGCTTCAGGGACCACATCCAGCATCCTTTGGGGTCAATGCAATCCTGGCCTCTGCCTTCCCTGAAGGTTCTCTCCAGCCCCCTCTCTGTCCTTCAGGGATATAGCAACGAGGGATACAGTTCCCTTCATTTAAGCTTTACTAGTTTAGCAAAAAGTATCACAAGTCCCCACCTCTTAACAAGCACCGTGTTACTGGCAGTTGTCCCTGGAACGTACTGGTTTGGAGGACTTATCACAGAAACATAGAATTGTTTGGGTGGGAAGCCCAGTTCCTCTTGCCATAGGGACACCTTCCACTGGACCAGGTTGCTCAAAGCCCTGTCCAACCTGACCTTGAACATTGTCAGGGATGGGGGCAGCCACAGCTTCTCTGAGCAACCTCTTCCAGTGCCTCAGCACCCTCACAGGAAATAATTTCTTCTTAATATCTAATTTAACTCTGTCCTCTGTCAGCTTAAAGGCATTTTGCCTTGTCCTATCACTCCCGGTTTCTCTCTCCAGCTCTTTTTTAGCCATTTTAGGTACTGGAAGGTGCCCTAAAGTCTCCCTGGAGCCTTCTCTTCTCCAGGATGAACAACCCCAAATCTCTCAGCCTGTGAAAACCCCTCTGGCCTTCACCTTAGCCCATAACCCCACACAGGAAAGGGCAGGGCAGGACACCAGTGCCTTTACTCTCTGTGGGTCACCCTTCCAGCAGGAGGGTGAGGACAAGCATGGCAAGAAGAGCAGCAATCCCTATGGAAGGGCTGGAACCTGTGTGTTCCACTCAGCCTGGCAGTGAGCTGGGAATGATGCCCTTCATGGAAGCATTAATCCATGTTCCCAACTCCTACAGCTGCAGGGATGCATATCCACACATTTATCTATATATACATGTGTGTGTGCACTATGGCATGCATATGATGCACATTGAGATAAATAATATTTTGAGAACAAACATTTCATTTTAAAAGTCGCTGTCTGACAACAAGTTAATTATCTATCATATCATCTCTCAAACCCAAACATTTTGAAAGCTAGGAAATAACTAATTAAGATCATCATAAATCTTGCTCTGTCTCACAAGCCCATTTTCCTAAGAAATAGGAAGAAATACATATTTCATCACAATGCAACATCCGTAACTCTGACCTATAAGATATTAATGACTAGTTCACGTGGCTTCTCTATCTAAACACTTTCTTGCAGAGTTTACTCTAAGGAGGCACAGGGTAATTATTTGGTAACACTCTCCTGGCAACCTGTCTTCCAACAAATCTGTAGACAGAGATAGTTAGGAGGGAAAAAAAAAGACAACATTAGAATCTTCTTGCCTAACATGAGCCATGTGACTTCCTTGGATCCGTTTTGCTTTGAACCAGGACAAATCTTAATAATTCACTGCTTCCAGTTAAAGCTTTGCTCCCTCTTCCTCTTCCAGACAACTGCTCCCAACAGGCTCCTTAAACCCAGGTCTCTGCTCACACCTGTGGCTTTCCTTGGATGCCTCTTTGGCCACAGCTTTGGAGAAAGGCTTGTCATTCCTAGAAGACAACTTCAGATTGATCCTGGAGGGATAAATGAAGCTCACTAGAGAAGATGCACAAGGTTAGGGCAGAACTACAACACTATTAATGCACTCAGCACAACTGAAGAGCTTAAGGACTTAAACACAGAAGAAGTTAATTTCTTTTTTTTTTTTAGATAGAATGTGAAGCCCAGGTGGGACAACTACTCAAGCAATGCTTTGAGCCTGGAACCATGTTTTATAGGAAAAGTGTGTTCACACTTATAATCAGGACCACAAAGGAAAAAAATATGAGGCAGGGGAGAGATCAGCAAAGGAAGACATATGAAAATCAAGAAATACAGGAACAAAATGCAAGTTGGCAGGACTCAGGCAGAGTTAGAGCTTGAAGGGGAGGCAGAAACACAGCAAAAAGGGATTTTATCATAAAAGGAGAACAAGAGAAGGTACAGCTGCTCGGCACCTACGGTGGAGGTCTGTGTTAAAGTAGTTTGGACATGGCACTAAGAATAAATCAATGCTTGGTGCCTGGTGAGGGCAAAGGCGAGGGCAAAATGTAGAAAAAGCAACAATCCTCACCCATATGATGGTCCAGGGTGGAGGGAGGCAGATATTCCTCATAGTCCATCACTTCATGAGCCAGCAGCCAAGTCACCCTCCGTGATCACAGGGTAGGAGTTGTGGCACCTCTGCCAAGGTGAAGGGGCTGCAAGGCCTCAAAGCAGGTTTGAAGTCGGGATCATTTGGCCTTAGAGCTCACTACATGGAAAATGAGCCAAAACACAAAATTCTTTTTGCAGATTTGTATCTCAGTGGGCAAATCCCCGAACCAGATAAAGCAGAAGGATCAGACTTCAGCTAATGGTGCCCCATGGGACACGTCCCGTTGGAGGGGGAGGTTGGGGAGCGTGGGACAAGGGACCAGGAGGCAGAGAGGGGCAGAGGAAGGTTAAGCTGAAGGACTGCAGAAGTGTCCTGCAAGACCATGTGCTTGCTTTGGACACAAAGAGCCACCTCCAGCCCAGCAGCTGCCAAACACCAATCCACCTCCCCACCCATGAGCCAGGGAACCTGCAGGAGCAGGAACTCCTGGCCTTGGGGCAGAGGGGGCTTTGATGAGTCCAGCGGGGTATTTAAACATAACACTGTATACAGGGAGGCTCTTCCACTGTTGAAGTAGGCCCTGATTTTGTGAAGGGCATGTAAAAGCAAATTCAAGCTAAAAGAAAGAAAGGCCCTTTTTATACTGGAATTAAAACGTCTAGACAGAGCCTTTCTAGTGTAACTGGACCTACGCATGCCGATCATGATACACCTGATAAAACTTCCCAGGTAGACAGGGACTAAGAAATACTTTGGCAGAAACTGCAGCAGAAGCCATTTCAAAAGTCTTTAATCTCGAGAATTACTTATGCTATGTAATGAAGTCTGCATTATGGCTGTTCATTACATGGACCCTGAACACTGGAAAGCAGGAGGATTTTCTTTGGCATCACGACAGGAATCCACGGCGGAGGCACGGCTGGCCCTCAGCGTGAGGTCATATCTCCCTCTAGCTGCTGGTCCCGGGGACTCCGCAGCCTTTGACCACCCAAAGCCTGCACAAACCCTGACCTCTCCTGCCAGCTGCTGCTTCCAGTGCTGCACGTCTTGTGCTCACTTCCTGCTGGCTGCAGTGCTCCTCCAAGGAGTGCAGAACAGCTCATTGCTTGGAGAGAACATACTGCAAAAGGGAGGTAGAGAGGCCAAGAGCAAAAGCCACAAGGTCGATGGCTTCTTCAAAATAAGCCGGTGTACACTGGGCAACGTGGTGTGCAGAGCCCAGGACCCTCTGCAGGGGAGCCATCCTACCCCAGGATACTCATGGCTTACCACAGAGTCACACAGTGGTTTGGATTGTTTGGATTGTTCTCTGCTCTGGGCAGGGACACCTTCCACTACCCCAGGTTGCTCCAAGCCCCATCCAGCCTGGCCTTGGACACTTCCAGGGATGGGTCATCCACAGCTTCTCTGGGCAACTTGTTCTAGTGCTGCACCATCCTCAGACTAAAGAATTTCTTCCCAATATCCAATCTAACCCCACTCTCTGTCGGTTTGAAGCCCTCACCCCTTGTCCTATCATTACAGCCCCTTGTCAAAAGTCCCTCCAGGTTTTTTTTCAGTACCCTTCAGGTACTGAAATCTGGTGGTAGTGACTCCTCCAGGCAGGTGCCAACCAGATGATCAACAACAACACCCCAAAAAATAGGAAAGAAAAACTTTCCTTATCTGCCTTATTTTCTTTAAATACATCTGGACATATAAGTTCTCTAGAAGTATGAACAGGCTGGGAGGAGCAAGAAACAGGGAGCAGCAGGAAAAAGTCAACATTTCAATGACTAGAAAGGGTCCAGCTCAAGCACTCATAACTCACAACACTCTAAAAAAACCCTCCTCAGGCACAGCAGGAACTTTATCAGCTCTTCACAGCACAAACACAATTTCCAGCTCCAATCACTTTTGTAAGCCAAACCCACAGGAGAACTAAAATGAGGCTTTATCAGGCAGCTGAGCACACCCTGGGGCTCCTTATCATCCCTCCGGTCAGGCTATTGGTGCAGGAGGTGGTTGTCATGCTATTTCCAGCACTGCTTGTAGCAGAGAGGCACTATGGGACAAGTGGGACTTCCAGCCACCTTCCAGTAGGGCTGAGGAACATCTCATACCTTGCTAAATTCACCTTCCTTCTCCCAGGATCTAAAAGCAAAGTGTGTCTGTATGACAAGACAATGGCCACAGCTGTGCTCTTCCTCCTCAAGCAAATCCCAGCTCTCCAGATCTCTGCAAGGTCTGCAGAGCTCCAGGAGAGCCTTCTCACGTCGCCTGAAGGTTCCTTTACGTTGCCCATGTGAGATGGAGGGGCTCCGGGCCAAGGCCAACCCCAGAGCACATCTGTGACAGACCCTGGCAAGGACAGCCTCATACACACGCACAAACAGACACATACAGTGTCCACCTTGCAAAGTTTCCCCTGGATTTTTGTTACCATGTCATCTATTAATTACCTAATTACATCTCCTAATTATGGGATTCCTCCAGTATTTATACTCATTACATAAATGGCGGCAATTACACTAATTAGGTTAATGATACAGGATAACAGTCTACAAATTGCTTTAAAGGGACACTCTCAAGGCACAGAGGCCAAGGATGCTCCCTGGCAGGTCAGCTGGTGGGTGGCCTGCAGACATGCTCCCTTGCCCTGTGGAGATGCTGCTGATGCTGTGTCTCCTTGCCTGGCCTCTACCTGAGCACTGGGGCTGCCAGCACGGGGCCTGACTCTGCCTGGGCAGGGAGTGGCTGCAAAGCCAGCAACCAGGGAGCCAAGGAATCCTAGAATCATGGCTCTGTGTTGGAAGGTCTCCTAAAGATCATCTAGGCCAACCCCCTGCTCTGGGCAGGGACGTCTTCCACTAGACCAGGTTGCTCCAAACCCTGTCCAACCTGGCCTCGAGCACTTCCAGGGATGGGGCAGCCACATCTTCCCTGGGAAAGCTGTGCCAGAGCCTCACCTCCCTCAAAGTCTAGAATTCCTTCCTAATATCCAATGCTCCACTGAAAACTATGGTCCACTACTTAAGCATGACCATCTCTAGCTGGAAAGCAGGAGGAAGGGTTGCAAATATTTCATCTCTGGCTGTATGGAGACCTGGGAAGAGGAAGGCAGAGCACCCACATCCTTCCAGGCTCCCCTGCACCACTTCTGAATGCACCCCAAGTCCTTGAGCCCTACTCAGCTGGATGCGACCCAGTTTCTTGCTTATAGGCATTTCCAAAACGGGAGGTTTGCAGAGAGGAAACGCAGCTCCTCTGCTCCAGCGGGATCCCCTGGAGCTCCGGCGGCACTCTGCAAAGACAAGCGTGTCCTTGGGGTGAAAGGCGAGCCACGGGAGGCTGCAAGGAATCTATTTTGCTCAGCGCCCTACTTACCCAGATTTGCTGGAGCCTGAGCAGCTCGTGACAAGGTCCTTGCCCCTCTATCTCACCCAAAAGGATCCTAAAAAGCAGTGCCAAGCTCCATTACCCTCCAGAGCGGCCCGGAGCACGGAAGAAAACTTTCTCGCTTGGATTCAAACGCAGGCACTTCTCCGGTGGAACACGGGAGCCTTTTGCAGCACTTTGGAGTGTGATGAATGGCCCTTTGTCCTGCAGCCACTACAGAAAGAGAACGTAATTACCCAAACTGGAATTCAGCCACGATGCAATTTTATGCCGAATGAATTTTTTTTCCCCCCTCCTTAAAGTGTTTGCAAATCCCCCTTTAAAGATAAAATCCCAGAATAAAATCCACCGCTTGCTTCGAAATTGGCCCAATTCCATTATAAGTCAAGTGAACAGCTCCATTTTGCACCTTTAAGGCCATGGAGCGCTCTATGTTGCGCAAGAGATTTCATTATTGGCAAGGTTGAGGAATGCTGATTTCTGCTACTGAACTGCTGTCTTAGCCCTAAACTATATCCCTGTGTCAGCTGCCCAAAGACATGTGTAACCAGGTCCATTTTCTGAAAGATATACAGCTGTGTCCAGCTTTATAGCCTGCTCCAGCAGGACATGGCTGGCACTTCCAGAGGAGCAGGCTGACCGGTCTCCACTCTAACAGGCGGGGTCTATGGCTCCGGCGGGAGTCCTGCAGGAGCATATATCGATTGTAAATAACGTCTCAATATCCTATAGTAGGTCATAAATCAAAAAGGGGTTGAAATATCTTTTCTCTGAGGGACTTTTTTTTTTTTTTTTTAAAGGAGTCTATTTCTTGTTTAGTTGTTTTCTTTTTAGAGTTACCGTGCAGACCTTTTACCCCAGGTGCCAGGTTTGAACGGTGATTCCTACTTGGCCTTCCCCAGGGACATGCAACAGCTCTGCAACGAGTCCAGGCCCCATGGGAGAATTGTCACATCTCCCACCCCATCCCCTGGCCCAGGTGGTGCTCCTTGTGAGCCTTGGTGAGCAAGCAAAGCCCCACAGCAGCCACATCTCCCCCTGGTCACAGCCAATGGCTTGGGAAGAGTCTCCCACCACGCAGCATTAGAAACACTCACCATGGAGCCGAGCATCTTGTAGTGGCTTCAGGACACCAAGATCATCCCTGCTGGGCATGGACCAACACCATCTTCAACTTCTGTGCTGCATATTTGACTGATACCAGCCCAGAAAAAGAAAAACGAGCTTTGAGTAACTGAAGACATCAGTTTTCTCCTCTTCCACAGGCCATAAGAGATCCCACCAAAAGCCCAACCATCATCTCAAACTTCCACTTTCCTCTTTTTGGGAGTAAAACCCAACCCTACATGTGCCTCCAAACCTCATGTGCTGCCACAGCAATGCAGCAAAAGGAATGACCTCAGGGTTTTGTCCTGCTGGATGTGCCACTGCCATCAGCCCAGAGCTCAGACCCACATGTTGTTCTTGACACAGGACAAGGGACAGATGCACTCTGCACAGCCCTGCATCTGTCACCTCCTCAGCAGTCATGACTTGCAGAGCCTTTTGAAACGGCTCAGGGCAGAGATGCCTTTTGTTTGTCACATCCCTGTAGGGCTCTGTCACAGTTCCTCAAATTGCTGCAGAATTCTGGGGGAAAAAAAGTAAAGAAAAAGCCTTCTCTGGGTAGCTTTTAGGGGTATTGAGCAGAGGGAACTGAATACCTGGCAGAAGGACAGAAAAAACCCCAATGATGTGCTGTCTAGAAAGTCCTCCAAGCTGGGCTCCCCTGTTGCATGATGCCCTGTGGCACTCGAGGACACCTCCAGTCCCTCTCCCAGCATCTCTTGTGTGCCACCAGCATCCTGCAGGGATGGGGACAGGCCACCCTGAGGTCCACAGGCAGCAGGACACAGGCTACTGCTCCCTCTCCAGCACTGCCTTGGCAGGACCAGGGTAATATTGATTTCTCCAAGTCCAAGAAATATTTGAGCTTGACTAGCAATAAAATCTAGCCCAGAGAAAGGTGCGACGGGATCTCTTGGGACTGAAACAAGAGCTACAATCTTTAAAGAAGCCAAGAGGGAATAAAAGGGAAGGAAGGGTGGGAGGGGAAGAGCATTTACCTGCACAAAAGCAAGAACATTGACAATAACCCACTCGGCTCCACTTTGCATGGGAGACTTTGGAGAAGGGGGTGGGAGGCAAGGTGGGAAATTAGCAGGAGCTTAAGAAAATATATATGTAAAAATTAAAAAAATAAAATAAAACTGTATCAGCATTGACTAATAATTTCCGGGCTCTGCGCAGATGTCATTAATGACCCTTTTTATTCATGCAGGAGTTCCCAAAGAGGAGCATAATGTTCCATTAGTAATAATTGAGAAAGTCTCCTGTCGGGATTATGTCAAAACCTAGAGATGCTGCTGCTGCCAAAACATTTTGGTGACAAACGTGTGAAGCGTTTGACAGAAGGTGCCACAGCAGGTTGAGGCGGCTTCAGGAGGGGAATCCTAGGAGGAGAGAAGAGGTGGGAGACAGCAGCAGGGTGGGAGCTGAGCACCAATTCAGGGAACACAGCTCAAGGGACGAGCCCACCTCCTGCAACAGCTTCAGGGTTATGATGGGCCCTCAGAGATGCTGCTGAGGTCTGGTCAGGAATTCAGCTGACCCATCTCCTTCCCCACCCACAGATTTTGCAGCACATCTGTAATATAAACTCTGCCATGACTCAGTGCTGCTGGACCCTTCTGTCCAGGGATGGCCATGTCCTCAGCCACAGGGGACAGGTAGGGGTGTTGTGACACCCTGAATGTTTCTTGCTGCTTGTCACAGCCCAGCAAGGGCTGTGGACCACTCCAGCCACTGGCATCAAGGGCAAACCTGGGACAAAGCTGCTGAGCAGCTCACCCAGTGTTTCCCATTTGAAGAGGATGGAGAAAATTTTGTGTGACACGAGTGTAGTTTCCTTCCTCATTTTCAACCCACTGCAAAACTGGGCAATGCCTTTGGAACTACGAAACACCAGTAAAATTTATACAAATAGGAAAATACATTTCTTCTACCAAATCTTTCCCATTTATAACAGGGATATCTCTTTTTTCACCCAGCAGATGCAGAGCCCTGCATGACCACAGCTGGTGTCTGAGCACCAGCATTACTCTGCTGCTCACAGGCACCGCCAGAAAACACAGGGAGAGCGAGAGGTTTTCCAGGCTCAGTTCTTCTCTGAGAAAGGGTTAGTTAGTGCCTTGCCAGAGCGAAAATAACACGTTCCCTCCTCTGTCCTTACTCACCCTTGCCAAGCCCCTCCTGGAACTGAAGCCCCCAGCATTACGTACCCTACACACAGCTCTTGGAAGAGAAACCATCTCTACACAGCTCGGCTCCACAACATCCTCAGGCATGACAGGCACAAGTTACAGGGCTTGGGAGGGGGCCAAGCTCAGGAACAGAGCATCAGCAAGGTGTGGGAAGGGGTCCACAGGCATAAGAAGGGAGTGGGGATAAGCTGGTCAGATGGGCAATGCAGGGAGAGCTGGAAAAGCCATCCTGGCTGCCCATCCCCAGCCAGAGAGGGTTTGTACCCCTTGAGCACAGCTGCTTCTGCCATGGGGAAGCACCACGGCTCAAGCAACGTGACCAACGCATTCCCAGCTTAAAGCACAAATCCAGGCAGGTCACTTTGCCCAGTCAGCACCCACTGCCAGAGGGGTGGAAAAAGGGAATTAAATTCAAGCACTGTCCTGGATGCAGCAATGCAGCTGGGGAAGCCCAAGTCAGAGCACCTCAAAGTCAGCATTACACAGAAAAAGGAGTTTGTCACCACCACATTATTTGCCCTTTTAGAGCAGAGAGATATTTGGAGCCAAGACATTGGTTCAGGCAGCATGTAAAGCCGTGAAATTCAGATTTGGATCCAGAGCTGGAGTCTAAACCCCATCCCAGTTTGCAGGAGCTGGTTCAGGCATGTTTCTCTTCCCCAGACCACAGCAGAAGGGCCTCTCCTCCCTGGGGCAGGAGCAGAGCAGCTGGTACTCTTCAGCCCAGTTAACAGCCGAGGTCTGGCCACCGCAGCCGAGGGCTGCTCCAGATTTGTTTTCTAGTGGTTTGTTCATTGAGAGGCTGCCAAAGTGTTAGCAAGGAGAAATGCACACTGGCCAGATCCTCCCCAGCCCAGCCCTGCCTTGCACCGGAAAAAATCTCCTGCAAACCGGAGCAAAGGTCCTGTCCAAGGAGAGCCCGAGCTCAGCGCCCTGGTCCAACCGAGCCCTGCGAGTACAGAGGGAGGGTGCGTCCCAAATGGCTCCAATTGGGACAACCCCCTTAGGGACAGGCCCCTGGGCCCCGGACAGCACAGAGCCTGCCCACAGGCCTGGAGTGGCTGGGTGAGCAGTGTCACCTCCCCTGACACCTGTGGGGAAGCTGCTGCTCCACCGTGGCCGTGCGGAGTGGGAGGCAGCAGCGCCGTGGAAAAGAGCATGAAGGCTGATTGCTGTAATTGAGCCTACCAGGGGAATTTCGGTCTGTGGGAACGCACACTGCAGCCCAGCCTGCAGGAATGGGGGTGGAGAATATCCGAGCTGTGCCTTTGGAGGGCTAATGATGATGGGTTTTTGCTAGGACTCAAGCTGGCATGGATGAGAGCTCCCGCAGAGCGCGGAGTCAGCCAAATTAAGCGCCGGTCGTCCCTTGGAGAAATCCAGTCTAGAAGAGTTAGTCACAGGATGCTGCCAGCCTGGGTGCAGCCTGTGTGGAGAAGGAAGGCGAGGAACTCTGTGTCCTTGCTGGATTCCTGCTGAGGGTTCAGCAAACCCTGGTATAACAGCCCTGCTATTTAGGTGGCAAGAGACCAAACGGTGATGGCAAAGTGATTCAGATGGGGGCAAGGTGATGCTCAGGTGTCTCTCCTCCTGTCACGGAGCCACAGGGCGGGGCTAAAGTGGAATTTACAGTGGGAAGAGGGAAAATACATAGCCCTGCATGTGCAAGTACAAATATGGATGTCCGTAGGTGGAGAACCTGAATTACAGTCGCTGCCCTTTTTAGCATTTGGCCCCTTTTTTGGGTTCTGCCAGGCTTATAAATTTCCTTCCCTGTGTATGTGTATAAGCTTACTCTAACTTATGGTCAAATATGTGCTGACCATTTCCTAGCCATCCTGTAAAGGATTTTAAATCCTGAGAAAATGTGAGATGCAGGTCCTATCTCAGAAGTCTGAGGTCTGGAAGGTGAGCATGGCTGCACTGCTTTCCTGCCTAGCTTGGAAAATTATTACCAAAAGATTTAACGTGACTGGAAATAAGTTTGTACTAAACTGATTCTTTGTAGCCAAATCTGGAGAGAAGAAACACAAGGAACACATTGCTGGTACTTGTGGTTAATTGCTGCCTTTTCTTTTGGGTCTACTAGGTTTGAAATATTAAATGCAGAAGAAACCATCTATTTTTCCTCCATAGCCTGTCAGAAAAGGAAGTGAAATATGGGGGGGAGGAGGGTTCCCCCTTTTTTTTAATAAACAAGGAGTATAAACTGTTTTATAGTAACTAGATAAAATTACACAGTATTTTACTCCGTGGAAAAAAATATGGATCTGTGCCTGGCAGTATTTCTCCTATCTTTGTCCCTGGCTGTACGTTAACATGACGACTCCACATAACTCAGCTTTACAGAGTTGTCAGGGACATCTCTGAGCCCAGACACCCTCTGCTCTGTCCTGCCACCTCCAGGGCCACAGAGCACCCACCACAGTAGGTGACACGCATTTTTATGAGAGTTCTGGGGTTCAATGCCCCTCCCTTAACACCCCAAGAACTTGGGGGAGATTTGGACTGCCAGTCACAGATCTAAGCTGGTATTTCACATCCTGCAGTGGCCCACACTCAGCTTTTACCCTGCAGAGGAGCTCTGGTCCAGCCCATGCTGTCACATCATCTCTTGGAGAAGGATAACAACAGATCAGGAAAACACACCAATTTTCTCTTCAGAACCAGCAAACTTATAAACTGATTCTTTTCTCTAAAGGACCAAACCTCTGCCCCCAACACCAACTGTTTTGCTCTGGCTTGCTGAACCTCAGCTCTGCACTGTGAAGTCCTCTTTGGCAGATCTCCTGCCCGTGGCAAACTCCAAATCTTCCACAAAGGCAGGGAACTTTTGATTTCACAGCTACAGCATTTCTCCTTTTGACCCTGAGCTTACTCTAAGGAGATGCCAATATTTCAGAATCAAAATATCTTTGTAGCATTTTATGCCCATTCTGATGGCAACTCTAAAACTTTGGCTTTGCTGAGTAGAAGCGTTTTCCAAACAATGCTATGGGGTTAAAATCCAACATTTTCCATCACAGCCTAGCAAACAGCTGCATTAACAGAGATCACAGTTGCACCTGAAGTGGAAAATTCAGTGTGTTCCATATAAGTCTGTTAAATTTTGTCTGAACAGAGGGCAGCTGGCTTAGGCCAACCAAACTGAACATCTGGAGCCACCACAAAATTTTCCAGAGCCTCTTGCAAACCGTGAGGGAGAAGACCCATAGGTGTCCTTACCTCTGAGCTCCATCCTGCCCGTCCTGCTGCTTGGTGAGAACTCTGGTGACAGCAGAGATGCCAGGTCCCCACCATGGCTGGGGAGGGAAGGAAGGCTGAGCTCCCCATCAGTGCCTTCAGCACAAGCACAGCTGTAAATCCAGAGTGCAGAGGAGGAAATCACAGAATGGTTGTGGTCAGAAGGGACCTTAAAGATCATCCAGATCCAACCCCCTGCCATGGGCAGGAACACCAAAATGTGCAAATAGCTTTGCTTTCCCTACCAGGCACCAAACCCCCTTTTCCTTTATGAGCAGAAATACAGAAGCACTTTCCTAACGAAATAAGGCAGATTTTCATCACAAGATGCAAATTTTTCTTTCAGAGCTGAGCACATCCACCTCTTTGCATAGCCCCTGGCACCCACGCTGATACCATTTCTGGTACCAGAGCATCCTGCTGCATCAGATGAAAATGCAAGGGTTTTGTGATTTTTAAATTTTTTTTTAACCATATTCTATAGAAA
>VZRO01000582.1:354278-376463 GCA_013397915.1 Daphoenositta chrysoptera | reverse complement strand
AGAAAAAAAAAAAAAAAAAGAGAGGATTTAATGTAAAAGTTTCACCGTCTGGAAGTCTCGTTTGCTCCTGCAGTGTTGGTGCCCGCTGTGCAGGGCTGACCCATGGGATTCTGGAGTAGGACAGGGCGTAGAGCCGGAGCAACGCTGCCGCAGCATCGCCCGTAGAGGGAGCTTCCTCGGGGAGCCGGCAGGGCTGACACCTTTTCATCAAAGTGTTGAGCTTAAAAAAAAAAAAAAAAAAAAAAACCCCAGACAATATAAAGTATTGATGTTAAAGTCCTTGTGGTTTAGGGGTTGGTGTTGCAGGTTTTTTTTTTTTCCCTGCCACTCATAGCAAAACAGGCAGCTCTGGGTTAAACCTATTGAAAATGGATGTTTTGTGAGGGGGGGAGGAATGGGGAAAAGAAATACCTTGCTTTTAGTTGGATTGAATCAAGCAAATGGTCACTTTTCCATTTCATTTTGTTATAAAGAAGAGGGGAAGAGCACCGATATTTTAGCAAAAATAAGATTCTGCAGTCTGTGAGCCAGTGCTCACATGCTAAACAGCTTTTCAGACCTACTGGATACCACTCTGAGTTTGAAATGTGAAGCCCCACGGCTGTTTTTCTACACATTTTTAGTTTAATTTCCTTGCAAACAGGCTCCCAGGCTCCAGTTACTTCTCCGTGATTTCCCCGCTACCCTTTGGGCACAGGCACAGGATTCCCACAGCTTCTGAGCCGCTGGAGGAATGCCCTTTTAATTCGCTCGGTGGACGGCCCAGCTAGCATCCCGGTGAATGATGACCTCGGGGAACACTCGGATGCCGGGACGAGGGGAGGCATTTCCTCGCTCAGGTGGCCAGGCAGCACAATTAGGCACGAGAATTACAGATTATCCCTGGTTTATAGCTCCCTGCTAGAGCGGAGGGGGAGAAGCACAATAAAAACCGTGATCAGATCGTTTGTTCTGCTGTTCAAACTTCTGGACAAGGCGAGAGATAAGCGCAGCTCCGCCCCCCAGCTGCGTTTGATCTGTTGGGCTTTGAAATTAAATATTCTCCCTGCAACAGGCGTGATAGCTGTGTCCTGGTGGAAACTGCTCCTCCAGGTTCTCCCACAGTGCGGAGTTTGGGGCTCCCTCCACTCAGCAGAAGGAAAAGCCTGAGAAGTGGCTGAGACCCCTCTGGCTCCAGGTGCTCCATGAGCAAGGGATGGTCTCACACCAGATCCTTTTCTCCCTCAAGGAGAGGCCAAGCCCTCGTTTGCTTGGACAAGGGGACTGGAAAACACCAGGGGACCAGGCCAAGGCTGTGCAGGGATCAGTGACCCAGCAGGGACACAGCCCAGATGCCAACACGGCCCATTACTGTCCTTCCACCTTAGTAACCTGTTCCCACCTTCTTCTTCTGATGCCTCTCTGTTCTCTCCCTTCAGAATGCTCCTGGGCTGCCAAAGTTTCCAAAAGGGGGCATTCACTCCCAGATCTGGATTTATGCTACAGTGTCTCCATCTGTTCTGGTGGACCTACACTTGACAAGGGCACAATGGGAAAGGGAGAATCCCATCTCTTAACCATGTACCACATTGGTTTGAGTAAATGTCAGAGCTCCCCCTGGCCCAGGCTTTTGCAGCTCTAGTATGAGGCACAACCCACAGAACATTTCTTAATGTTCTGCACATTTTTCACCTTTTTTCCCCAGTCCTTCCTGAAGTGGGATACTTGAGCCACTTTCCTTGTCCTGTTTGCTAGCTGACGATGTCCATTCTCACTTGCTCTTCTCTCCCTACAGAATCCCCTTTCTCTGAGAGCCAGCCTCCCCCTCTATGTATGTTAGTCCATCATCTCATTCTGCTCACCTACATGGAAGCAGCATCTATTCACCTGCACCTGCCAGACCAAACCTCCCCCTAAGCTTATGTCTAAAAGCCCCAAACCAACACTGCTCCAGTCACACCTTTTTTTTTCCCCAGACCCTTTCTCCCACGTATTTAAGTGATAATGCCTGTTAGTCTGGTTCTGCAGCTCAGCTAGGCTTGTGTCAGCTGGAAACACCTGCAGCCCCATTCCACCATCCTGGGTCACAAATGAAAACATGGAGCCTCACCAGATACCAGAGTTGGCCTGTGCACACTTGTTAAACAAATCCTTTCAGTACAAGTCCAAGTTTGAATTTCTGGCCACTTTTTCAGCCTCTAGAATTTCACGAAGATGAGAAAGTTATGAGACCACTCTGCCTACCACATCTGGCAAACCCAGGATGCTCAGCTTCTGCTGTTTACCTTCTCTCCTGAGACCTGCTACTCAGAATGACAGAATGGTTTGGGTTGGAAGGGACATGAAAGGTCACCTCATTCCAAAACCCTGCCATGGGTAGGGACACCTTATACTATCCCAGGTTGCTCAGAGCCCCATCCAGCCTGGCCTTGAACACTTCCAGGGATGGTGCATCTACAGCTTCTCTGGACAAAGGTCAAGGAGATCCTACTGAGCTGACACGATTTCCCTTGAAGCCACATGTGTTGCCTGTTCTCATAGCCTTGTTTTCTCCTAGGTTTTTACAAGTTTGACTACAGGCCCCAGTACTTTTCTAGGAACTGCTGTTAGACTGAAATCTTCATAATTATCCCTTTCCTACTTTTCTCCCTTTTTAAAGGCAAGTGTATTTTCCCCTAGTACTTAATTAGGATCATAGCTGACCTTCTTAGGAGAAAACAAATGTGATGCTGCTTGTTTGGCATCATCTGCTGAGTGCTTTCCCCGTCCCCCAATCCCAAACTAACACCTCTGTGGTCCTCCAGCAACTGCTGAGGTACTGCTAGAGCAGCCTCTCGTTACACTTGATGTCCCCTGCTAATTGCATCTCACCATGTGCCTGGGCTTCTCTGATCTTGTCTCTGCATGTGCATGCTGTGCACTTCTGTACTTGATCTTCATGGCCTGACCTACTTTTCATTTCCCCCAGGTTTCTTTCTCAGATCCAAGCTCTTTTCCTGTGCTTCCTTTCTCCTGTAACACCATGGTCTGAACTGTGCCCGCCAGAAGTTGTGGCTGGCTCTTCTCTCATTAACAGCTTTTTCCACCTCAAGATCCCCTTGCCTGGGGGCCTTACCTGGGCATGGTCAGGCAGTGCTGGAGTCCAGGAACCTCTGCATAGATCCAGTGCTCTCCTTCCTCCCTCCTGACCCTCTGCAACAGTTCAGTCATTTCCCAGCAACTCTAGGAGGGCACCTTCCACATCCCCAGCCAGCTTCTGCAGGAGTAACCATCAGAAACAGGCTCTTCCCACCCTTTGTTCTCCCACCCTTGGTGATGGAGACAGCCACCCACACAGCTCCAAGACTCTTCTTTCCCCAGGAACAGATATCCCACATTAACCCAGTGACGCTACCAACTCTTCACTAAAGCCTGGACCTGGTGTTCTTGAGATCCACCGGTATTTTTCTTTTAACCACCAGCTGGAGACCTCCAGGAACTCAAATCCCACTATTTCCTGTCCCTCCAAGCAAACACTTGCACCTGTGACATGGAAAACACCCCTTCTCCCTGATGCCCCTGCCTGCCTTCTCTGCCCCAGCCACATCCCTTTAGTGCCTTGATTCCAGAAACAACTTCTCCTGCTAATTGAATCCCACGGCTTTGTTGCAATCCCAAGCCCCCAGCTCCCCCCCACTCCTCTCCCATTCATCTTCCATTCAGCTCCTGGGCACAACAGCCTCCTCTGCTCTTTCTTGGCCCTCCTTTGATCTTGCTTTGAATAGGAGAGGTCAAGCTACACAACCACAATTTCTTTTTTCCATCCCCGCAGCCCGTGGCTCGGGAGGGGATGCTTGGCGTGCCCGACGGTGCTTCCAGCAGTGGGTCAGGGCTCGTGCTCCCCAGCTTTCTACAGCTCCTCCCTTTCTACACCGAGGCTGCAGGATCAAGTCAGTAAATTGTCCTCAGCAGCTCCGGGCTGTGTGTCCTGGTGCAGGAAGCAATGGGCCTGGGAGTTCTACTCTGCTCTATCTTTGCTCCACAAAAGAAATCCCTGCTAACCCCACCGGCAGCCACGAGGGCAGTGTCTCAGCCAAGAGGCAGGAAAGAGGGAAAGGAGAATTACCTTGGTTTAAATCCTCTCAGCTGCTCACACCAAAAAGATTTACCTTCCGAGACAGGAGCCTGATAGCACTCGAAGCTGAATCCCCTGCCTGAAGTGTATGAGGTTTAATTACTGCGGCTTTGTTAAATCAGCTCAGCTAAGCCCCTGTGTAATTGCTTTCTTCTGGGCCCAGTAGTGGTTTATTTGAGGACAGCTCAGGCTGATTTTCAGACTACTTGAAGCTGCTCCTGTGCTGTTTATATCCCCTCATTTCAATCAGTTTAAACACTCACCTCTTGAGAAAGCACCTTGAAAGAGGTCAAGCCTCAGCCTTTGCTCTGGTTTGTTCTGGGATGAGTCAAAATGCTTATTTTTCGCTTTAAATACATGAAGCTCAGTGGCACCCCGTGCTGCTGGTGTGCCCTGGAGAGCACGTGGTACCATCAGCCCCAGGGAGGATGCATAATGCATCCCAAAAAAGGGAAATGTCCCCTGCTGATGTGACCAGGGCTCTTGGCCATGCACCATGGAGCGCACAGGAGCCACATCCCAATCCCGTTCTGCTTCCCACCGCCCTCGTCTGGTTGGAGAGAAACCCAGGACACGTGGCCCCCCGGTGATGCTTCCCTCCATCCCTGCATCCCCGGTTGCTACGGTGACGGGCGAACCGGTGCGTTCGGCAGGGTGGGAGGAGGCGGCGGACAGGACCTGGGGTGCCGGGGCTGTCAAGGAAATGCCTTTTTTTGGGGAGGGAGGAGCGTCCCCCGCTCCTCGGCAGCCCCGCAGAGACGACCCGCTGCCGGCGCCTTGGAAATTTGCATGGAGCTGACAAGATGACAAGGTGCAAATACGCCAGGCTGCTCGGGAGTAATTTTTACGGCAGCTCTGCCTTGTGCACGTTTTTATTGCAAAGAGGGTAATCGGGCCTCTTCATTATTGAAAACATATTTACTACCCCTCGGCCGCTCTCTCCCATTTTTGCCAGCCCCTTCCTTCCCCCCTTAAGTACCCTGTCCTCCACAAGATATGATCTCATAAATTTACAGTGTACTTGCTGTCTGCAAAGTGGATGTTCAGTTTCATTTTTATTGGACTTTATGATACAGGCGGATTGCATTTTATTTGCTGCACCGCTACCAGAAGGCCTGGAACAGTCAGAAAGTGCTGTTGCAACAGGGATTTGGCCTGGGAAAAGGGCTGTGGGATGGGCTCTGCAGAGCACGGACGAGCTGCCAGCGTGGGATGTACTGCCTGCAAGCAGAAAGGCTGCAGGAGAAGGTAGAATCATAGAATTACAGAATGGTTTGGGTTGGAAGGGGCCTTTAAAGGTCATTTAGTCCAACCCCCTGCCATGGGCAGGGACACCTTCAACTAGATTGGGCAGTGCTTCAGCAGAAGGCTGCCTTCCTCTTCTGCTGGAGGAGATGCTGCTCCACCCACCCCGTGGTCCTCCCAGCTGCTCCTGGGAGGACTGGAATCAATGCAGTCTCTCCCCAGCAGTCAGCGTGATTGACAAGGGATGCACAGCAGGAGCACAGCAGCAGCTTCTTATCACTCACCACTCTTTTTGTGGTTGGCACCCTTTCCAAAAACGCCTTTCCCAAGGCTTTCTCAGGCTAGACAGGCTTATCCAAACCCACCTGTCCGGCACTGCCCTCAGCGTGACATTAACAAAATTGCCTGAAGCCACAGGGAGCAGCAGAGATGTGCACGACACCAGGGAGGTCGGAGTCTATGGAAACACCTCCCACAGCCAGTGCCATGCTCCAGACTTACCCCACTGTCACTGCCAGCAGAGCATCACCTCATCCCCTTGACTTCAAACCCCTTGGAGTTAATCCTCCTTGCTGCCTGGCACTCAGGGAAAACCTCCCGGCCACCGAGGGAGCCCTGGCTGGATCCTGCCCCTCAGGCAGGGGCAGAGGGGAGCCCCTGCTCCCACAGGGATCAGCTCTGGACTCACTGCCAGGCCAGCTCTGCTGCCAGGCTTGCTGTGATCAATCCCCGGTTCATTATTAAAACTCTTCCTTGCTGGTGCACAGGGAATTTGTTATCACTCAATGAGCCACAGGCCCTCTCAGCATCGGGTGGGTGGGCTGGCACCACATCTCTCCACAGAGCCACCTCCTTCTCCAGGGAAAAGGGCTCTGCAGCCCCTTCAGCAGCTGCCCAACGGTGTTGGGAGCCCAACTCATTTTGTATCCACCTCATCTCGGTGCAGCACGAGGCAAATAATCAACTTGTGTCATTTCAATCCCAAAAAAGGGAAGAATGTTGGGTTTTTTTCTTTTCCAAGGTAACGGGGAGAGGCCAAGCAAAGCACCACAAAGCAACATAAATGATTTAGCACCCAACGATTTTGCCAGGGAAACGCTAAAGACAGAGTCTAATCCTTTCATCTAACCCTGGTCCTCCTAAAAGCTTTAAGCTAGGAGTTGACTCAGCATGTCAGTGCCAAAAAGATCCATTGACCTCGAGTTCAGTGCTGAGAAATTGAGAAATGTTCTTTTTAATGTCTATTCAATAAATACAGCATCACCCTCTCCGTGGGCTAAGCAATCCACTTCAAATCCATTACGGCACGTTCTCACAGACTGACAAGTTGTCCTGAGACAATAGTGGCTGCCAGATGAGGTTAACCCTTGCTGAGGGGGTGTAAATCTTTGTAGCCACGAGCCTTTTGCTCTCAGAAGTCCTTGAGAAGAGGGGAGGGGGGGTATCTGAATTGATGAGGAGCGGCTGCTGCGTGAGCTCCTTGCTGGACCAAGGTGATCAGCATCAGTAAAAAATATGCCCAGTCAACACAGCAGCCATCAGAACATCTTCATGGGAAGGAGGGGAGTGCTGCTGCCCTTTGCTTGCTGGTGGACTGGTGATGTTTGCAGGCACTCATGATCCCAGTTCTGTCTGGTCATCACAGCCCATGGCACTGGCAGCAGGACCAGTGCTGCTGAGCCATGGTTTTCATGGTACTACCATCACTTGTGCTGCTCTGCCAACAACCAAGAGGGACCCCTGGAGCTCACAGTGCCTGGGGAGATTTGGAGCTGCCTTGGAGACCTTTGGCACAAGCACACTGAGCATGAGCTCCATGCTGGGCTGGCTCGGGGACACCCCCTGGGCTGTATGGCTATGGTCTGGGCAGCACTAACCTGGCTGGATAAATAGGAAACAGCCTCAAGTTGTGTCAGGGTAGGTTTAGATTGGGTATTAGGATAAAGTTCTTCATTGAAAGGCTGATCAAGCAGTGGAACAGGCTACCCAGGGAAGTGGTGGATTCATCATCCCTGGAAGTGATCAAATAATGCATAGATGTGGTGTTTAGGGACATGGTTTAGTGGTGGGCCTGGCAGTATTAAGTTATTGGTCGGATTCAACGATTTTAGAAGTCTTTTCCAACCTAAACGATTCTATGAAATAACATGGTCAAGGAGAACAACAGCACAATTCACAAAGCAGCTCAGCCCACCTAGGTCCAACCACTCCTGCCAGTGGGTCGTAGCCTCTGCTCCCAAAATAAGGTGCCTTAACAGAATTGGCTTTACCAGGGACAGCCTGGGTCTGGCAGCAGCACAGATCCCTGCTCAGAACATTGGACCTGCAGCTTGGGCTTTGTCCAAGAGCACATCCATGCAAGGAGTGACAGCAGTGTGACACCACTTTACCCCCAGCACGTCAGGAACCCTATTCAGGGGTAGCAAATGCAGGGGGTGTTTTTCACTGACTCCTGATTCCCAAGTGTCCCAACTGGTGCAAAGACAAGGAGAGGAGGGTCCCTGCAGCCAGCTACACCTTCATTCTGATGGAAACTCCTGGACTCTGCAGCTTCCAGCAGCAAGTTGTTAATGAAAATTATCACCTTAGTAATGGTAATAATGCAATCATTCGGAAAGGTAAAGCTATGGGAGCACAGTCAATCTGCAGGAAATTGGAGCAGAGGCAGCAAGGGAGTCCTATGTCTCTGGATCTATATTCAGTTACAGGTATTTTATTGTTCCCCCTTCACCCTGCCCCCTGGTTTCATGCTGTTGAGCCAAAGCTCAGCAGCACACAGCCACGCTGGAGGCTGTGGCAGTTTTGGGGGGACAATGGAGTGCTGCAGCAGCCACCCAGCCTTTGGCAGCTCCTCCAGCGTGCCAGGGTGGAGGTCGCAGGAGCAGGTGTTTGAGGCTCTCTGCTGACTCAGGGATGCCATCGTGCATCGTGTTTATCTGGGTCACATTTACAAGTTCTCTTTTTGGTTTTGGAGGCTGTGAGATTCTATTTTTCCCCTCTCTCCCTGTGTTTGGATGTGACAACTGAAGGCAGCTTTGCTGAGATCTGCAGCGGACAGAGGGCTGGGCCGTGGGTTGTGCTGGTTAATTACTGTTTGCTGGTTAACTGGATCATGTTTGTCTTCCATTAGACTGCAAAACCTTCTATGCAGCATTCCTTGCTTACAGAGTCTCAAAAGATACAGAATCGTTAGAAATCAGCAGAAGGCTTTTGTTTATAGAAATAAAGTTGAGATATAAACTGCACCCAAAGGTTAAAGTCTGTGTAGGCACAAAACAACACCTGGATTTTATTCCAATGTCCCTGAATTGAATTAAATTAAAAATCTCATGAGTTCTTGGGGGAAGAGTAGGCACACTCAGGGCTTTTGTACAGGTGGAGCTGGTAACCCTGGGAGCATCATCCCACTCAGGGACTTTTGGGGCAGCTGAAGGCATAGACAATGTTATTAAGGACTTCCATACTAGTATATTCTGCCCTCCTACACGAGGGGATTTGGCTCTTTGTAAGTATTTAAGGCTATGCCTGAGGAAGTATGCCTACTTCTTCCACAGGCATGGCCTTAAATACTTGCAAAGATCCAAAGCCCCTCGTGTAGGGGGGCAGAGCACACAGCGCTTTAATGCTGCCCCAACAGCATCACTCCTGTCCATACCACCATTAGGAATTGCCTCAGAAATGACACCCACATCACATCCTCATTGCTCTGATCTGGTTGGATGCTCTGGCCCTGAATTTTTTTTGGTGCTCCAGGCACTCTGTGGGGAGTCCTGCCCAAAAAAACCCACAGCCGCCACGTAGGGAAGACGCAGCTGCTTTGAGATAGGCTTTGAGACCGATCCCAAATCTTTCTGGAAGGTACCTAAAGGTCCTGAGGGCAAAGAGCACCATCACTGAGATGGTGGCATCAGAGACACTGCTGGCTGAAAGACCAACACCGAGCAGTGGTGTTTCAGTCCTTCCCTTTCTCTCTCCTGCCACAACAGCTACACGGGCCATATGGTAGATATGCTAACACAACCATTTCCCTCCTAATGTTTTAAATTCTCCATGTGCACAACAATACACCATATGTATAACCAACAGTGAGGGTCCCCTAGACTTCAAGAGAGCCTGGGTCCTGTCGTGCCAGCACAGCCCTGCAGCAATCAGAGCTGCACATGAAAAGCCACGTGCAAGGGCAGCAAGAGTCTGGATCCAAGTGCCCTGTTCAGGACCCAGTGCCCCACGTGCTGGGTGTGCACTCACAGATAACACCTGCTTAAGGTGGAAGACATGCTCTGACCACACTCCCAGCCTCACCATGGAAGGAGATCTCCAGGAGAGACTCCTTGAAAGTCAGGAAGCCTTCAGCTCTCTCCTGGCTGAATTTCACTGGGAGAGACAAATCAGAAAAACGGGGTACTGGACACGGCCCATTCATTTGAAGGCAGGTTGCAAGGCTGGGTTAACACCCTGTCACCAAAACTCCCTGCTCAGGTCACCTACCCCGACCAGGATGGTGGTGCTCCATAAACCCATGGCCCACTGGGCCACATTCTGCTGAGGAGAGACAGGACGTTTCTCTTCCACACAGGGACAGGGGACAACGCCATGGTGGAAAACCCGGCGAGGGTCGGGCTCCATGATGGTTCTGAGATGTAGAAGAGGACTGGGATGGCAGTGCCCAACACATCCACCTCTGGTGCCACCCTGACCCACACACCCCATAGCAGCTGCCTGGCCATGGGGCTCCTTTCCAGGACCCAGAGTTTAGGAGTCTCCTCCAAGACATCTGCTGACACCGCTGATTGCGGGCCGGGCTGGCAGCGGCCTGGTGCACCACAAGGATTTCTTGATTGCTTTTTTGGGGTGGGACAGGAGCTTTCCTTCTCCCTTTGTCTCCTCGGTGAAGGATGTGCTCTCAGGCTGAAGTCCTGACAATCCAAGCTGCTGAAATGAATCCTCTTCAGTCTATTTACTTGATATTTACCAAAGTCTGCGATCAACAAGAAAACACATCTCAGCAGCTCACTTGGCAAGAGAACGAATTGAGGCAGCACTGCAGCTGTCATATTTATTTCAGTGGCAAAGCAGGTCAGGAAAATTGATAAAATTAATCATACAAACTAGCAAACACCAGGAGTGAAGGAGAGGGAGAACGAAGGGGAGAGAATGAGAGTGAAGGAGTGTTTGCAGCACCAGGCTGCACCTGCCTTTATTTCTTTTAATGGATTTTTTTTTTTTATGCGATGTCACAGATAAAATTGGTGCAAGGTACAGTATTTTATAAGTAGGTTTGGGGAGGGGTGTTGAGATTACTACAAGCAGATGCCTATTACACCAGGGCTGAGCCCTAGCCACGGGGTTTGCAAGGAAATAGGAATTCAAGGACAGAAGTGATTTTTCAGACAGTCCCCGCAGACCAGATGGGGAGGTCCTTGAAAGCAGTACCTAGAGATGCTCTGACTGGGCTGAGGCCTGGGCCAGGGCTCCAGGTGGCTCCTCAAGGTGCTCCCAAGGCTGTCCTTGGGGTCATGTCCCTGTCACCTCTGGCACCTGGGTGCAGATGAGCCCAGGGCTTGTGGCAGCTGCAGAAACATTTCCCTACCCCCAAGCTCTTCTGTCTCCTGCAAGTGAGCAGCTCTGGGGACATCTCACCAAACACAACCCCGCTGTTTTCTGGGCCTTGATCTCAGGAAGCACGGATGAGGCACAGCTCCAGCAAGTCCCTGTGCTTCCTAGGCAGAAACATCTCTTTTTCTGTGGCCACTGTGCTGGGTTAATGCACCTTTGCAATGAGGATTAACTCTGAGTTTGTTCTCAGAGCAACTTATTGGTCCACCTGGAGAAAGAAACTTGCAGAAGCCAAGACCTTTTTGTTATGGGGTCCTCTTTGGGCAGGCACATGCCTCATTTCAAGCAAGGGGTAGGCAAGCGAAAAAGAGTCCACTGACTCTGGGAACACCTTTGAGGAAGGTTTCAAACATCGAGGTTCAAGCATCAAGCCACCCCCTCCCCCCATTTCCTTAAAAGAAAATGTTTTTAGCCCAAGATTTAAATTTTAAAACTTTCCATTTCAAAATGAAAAGTGCATGAGTGCATTTCTAAGATGCTACCAAATGGCATTTTGTTATTTCTACTCTTTAGTTTTCTGTTATAAAAATAGCATTCACAAAACTCAACCCAAATTCAAAAATAACATTGCAATGTTTCCTTCTTTTCTCTTCTCTTCGCTTTTATTTTTTCTCCTCTCTTTTCTCATTGTCCCTCTCATAGACTGAAGATTCATTGAAAAATGTCTTTGCTCCAATTTTGAGTCCTTTTTCTCTGGCTTTCCATTCTCCTCTCCCACACCTCTCCAGGCCCTCACTGCACGTCCCTGTTCCTACCGTGAATTACTGTTCTCATTGCTCCAAGCACATTAAAAGTGAAGCTAATTAACCAGCAGAACAATTTGCCTAACGACGTGGTAGATTCTCCATCACTTGCAGCCTTCAAGTCAAGCCTGAATGTCTCTCTGACAGAGCTTTAGGAAGGTGGGGGAATTTGAGGGCAAGGGTCTTGGACCCACGGGGGGCTGCAGGACACACAAAGTCACTGTAGAGGCTTTGGGACACTAAACCAGGGGGTCCCCACCTGCCCCTGGGGAAAGGGGCATCCATCAGCTCCAACTTGCCCATCTGCTGCCTCACACCTCTGTCCTCAGCAGGGATGGGACTGCTGAGGGTGACAATAGTGACAGTGGGGGTCTTTGCTGAGCCCTGGCTGAGGAGGGATGGTGAATCCAGGGAGGAGGTGACAAACCAGCCAGAAGCCACCATAAACACCAAGGCTGCCGTGGAAATCGTAAGAGTTAACGAGCATTTTAGGACAGAAATCCCTCCATAAGATCTTGCTGACAAGCACTATTAAATATTCATTCTATAGACTGTGGAGACATCATTACACACATACGTTCAGGCTCTCCACACTCCCGGCTCTGGCATTTGTTTTATGCAGCTCCAATGAGCTGAGGGCATCTCGGGGGGGCTGGTGCCAGCCCCCCTTAACACAGCTGGGATCCTTAAGGGGCAGGCATGGCTTACAAGGGAAAACCTGTCCTGGAAGCCCCGATGCTGCCCATAGGGGAGAGGCAAGAGGGTTTGGAAGATGCTGATGTTGAGTGAGCGTTATGTTCCCTGTCGAAGAGCAGCAGCAGAGGTTGGAGGGACAGCCATTCCCTGGGAAGTCACTCTGATCCCCAGGAGGCACAGTCCCCCCACTGACCTCCCCCCAGACATCCCCTGGGGATGTGAGGGTGCCTTGCCTCCAGACCCCGTCCTGCATTCACAGGCAGGGGCAGCACTCCCCGCCCCACAAACCCTGAACGAACCCTTTCCAGGCGGTCACTCCCACTAGGGACCAAGGATGGCTCCTATGGATACCCCGGGAGATGCCACAGCCCTGCCAGCAACCACCTGGGCAGCCTCACCAGACCGATGCCACTGCCACACGTCACCTTCCACTTCTCCTGCACCTTGGGAAAGCCCACGTGCTCTCCCTGTCCGAATCCAGCTCTGCCCGTGGGAGACAGAGCTTGCACACATGCCTCTCTCTGTGGGTACACATACATACATATATATATATATATTTTTTTTTTCCCACACACTTCTAGTGACAGTACCCTTCTTTTTTTTTCCAAAACAATCCGTCCATAAATGTCACCGAAAATCCCGATCTCCTTTTATTAAACCTGAAAAATGTGTATAAATGTAAATAACAAATGACTGATACAGGGAGAGGAACCAGAGCGTCTGCTGGCGTCACCCTCCCTCCCTCTCTCCCTCCCTCACGCTCTTTCCTCTTCGTGTAATTTGCATTAATAAAGAGGCTGTTCCTTGTCGGAATGTGTTTCATCCGGTTTAAAATCCCAGGGCGATCCACCAGGAACAGCTCTGGGAGAATCCGACTGTCAGAGCCGACAAGACAAATGAATCCCGGTGTCAGGAGCGTGTGGTTCAACGATGACAGATTGAGAAGAACTGTCCCCCTCTCGACAGGCGGGCTTCATTTTCAAATTAATAAATCTGAATAAAATATTTTCCCTTTCATTACGAGCCGAGCCCGGATGACAGTTCCCGTGACAGGAGGGAGTCGCAGTGTTGATGAGGAGACTTTGCATGAATTCCACCTGGGCTTCTTCGGCTTTATTTTTACCTGCAATTTCATCCCTGTTTACTTCTCTCTCCCCATCCCTCCTCCCCTTGCCCTCTCTCTCATGCTCCCCCTTCCCTCCCTCCCTCCTCTTCTTCCTCCACCCCCTCCCAGCCGCCTCTCCCCTTCCTCCTGCGCTTGCCCCCTGTCCCGCGGTAATTTGGGATGCCAGCCCCGGCCGTCACTGGCACAGCGCGGGCAGCAGCAGCCTCACACCCGGCACGCAGGAGCTGCACCGAGCTCTTCCATTTCCACACCCGCTCGGGTGCCTCCATCCCGCTCAAACCCCTCGGCCCGTGCACCCAGAGAACCCCCGGAGGTTTTGGTTCTCTTTCCTCAGGGATGGGGCTCCTGCAGAGGGGCCGGTCCCAGGGCACGGGCAGCGGGATCCCCGAGGGCCGCGAGTGTCCGGCAGCCCGGCCAGCTCCGGCTCCACCTCACAGCTCCTGTCCCACGGTCTGGACAGAGCCACCACCGTGCTCCCGAGCGTCTGCAGACGCCACTCCATTGTAACCTTCTCCTGGGCAGCCGCCTCAGGTACACAGAGTCTCCCAAGCGTCTTTCTGTGGGGCAGCATCGTGTCAGCCGTGGTCACACGCTCTGCACAACAGCACGACCCAAATCACTATCGAGCTTTGCCTCGGTGCAGGAACATGTTTCCTTCCCAGCACCAGCATCCATCCCCAGGAGTGCCCAGGGATGAGCAGCCTGCAGCAGCACGGGGAGGTCCCTCTGAGCTGCCCCTCAGTAGCCGTCCCCACATTTTCTGCGACCGCCACAATACCCAAACCATTCCTTGCTCCAGAACACGCCTTTGGATGCTGAGGGCAGGCAAGCAGCAAGCAGTCAGGCTGCAGCCAAGCACTCTGGACACTCCATTCCACCTCTGCATCCCACTGTGACCCATAAATATGGCTGTCCCAAGGATGCCACGGGGATTTTTCAACAGTGCTCCTCATGAAACCTCTGCACAGCAAGTGCTAGCCTAAGATGAGGGCTGAGGAGTCTCTTTCCACCCACGAGAGTTGTTCTGGTTTGGATAAACCTCCCAGCCCTCCCACACAAAAGTTGCTCTTTAGTTTGGATGGTGTCCTGGATCACCCAACCAGGATGTGGCATCCATGGAAAATTATACAAACCCAAAATTTGGACTGAGCGGCGGCATGGAGGGAGCAGATGCAGGAGAGACTACAGTGGGAAACAGAGTGTCTGAGATGGCTTGGGAATTGCAGTGACTCCGGAGCGCATTTTGGAGAAAGAAATGGAGGCACTGTCTGCTTCTTTGCAAACCCAGTATCCCCCTCCAAAGAAATTAGAAACATTCCAGCAGCTACAGCAGTGCCTGACAGTAAATTTGATTAACTTGCCCGTGGAGTTAATGATATAGAGGGCCGTGTGGATTTTGTTGTAAAGAACACAGAAAAGACAGATGAGAAAATGAGAAAACAAGAAAGTAAATTTAAGCAGCTGGAAGCTTTAACAACTGGCATGATAAATCCAATAAAGAACTACTCGATAAAACCCAACCACTGGAAAACCAAACATGGGTTGGGGAGGGAGTGGTTGTGCTTCGGATTCACAACCAAAGAGGCAGCACGTTTCAGTCATGGTGGGAAAATGCTCCCAGGCCATTGGCTGCTTGGTCCCAGAGCACACGGCAGTGACACTCCTGCTACAGCCATCCTACACCAAGAAAGGCAAAGCCAGGGACCCTTTTCCACTCCTGTGCCAGTTTTCCTTGCAGTCTCTCAGGATCAGGAGGAATCTGCCGAGGCTCTTGAGAGCCTGAGGGGATTCACACCTCCCAAGCCAAACCACGCTAACTCCGGAAGGCAGCGCAGCGTCACAGAGGAGCTTGCCAAGCAAATGCAGGCCAGGTACTGCCAAAAAGCCTGAAGTAAAACCCAACATTTGGGTATCCATATTCTTAAATCCTATCTTCTTTAAAATTTAATTCTGCTGAACCCTGCTGGAAGTCACAGCCAAGAGGAAAACCTCTAAGAGAATGACTGATGAGGACTCGTCTCTTCCCATCTCAGTAGCAAGAGCTGTGGAGCAGCATCCCATAGCACCCTATTGTCCAATACAGAGGCAGACTTGGAGCATCACTGGATCCCAACAGACCCTGCAGACCCTTGCTGCCTGCACACAGAGGGAATTTTGCTATCCCCACACCAAGCTCACTGGTGTTCTCCAATCCAGTTAGCTGTGCCACATCGTTCCAGAGGTGAGCCACCACCAGCAGCTTGCTCCAGCTGCACCCCTGTTCTCATGCAGGGGGAAGGCAGAGGCACCCTGTGCGTGGATCCAAGGACCAGGAGAGCAGGGAAACGGGGACCAGGGCCACCCATGCAGTACCAGATGCAGCTGGCAAGAGTCCAGCTGCTGTTTGCTCTGGTACAGCTTCCCCAGAGCTTGGCATTGCAGGGGGGTGTTGGCTGGGCACATTCTGACTGCCTTCAGCCCAAAACAACCAGCTCTGCTGGGACCAGCCCAGCAGCATTTAGGCTGGGTCTATGCAGGACTACACAAATATCTCAGCCTGGCACTTGCCACCATCCACATCATCTGCATCTTCATTTTTCCAGCCATCCGTGGCCCTGAGCAGCAGAGAACCTCCCTATTCCCACATAGGACATTCAGCCTGGCCTGTTGACCCAGGCTGGAATTTGGTGCTTGGGCTTGGCAGACCAATACCTGCATTGCTGCACCACCTACATCCAGCTTTGATGGGTCACAGGCAACCACAAGATATTTGCTACAAGCACTAATGGAGGAAAACAGCTCCAGATGTTCTCCACACATTCCCCAAAAGGAGCAAAGACACAGATGATACCCAGCTCCCCACGGTCTTAAATTGCTGCTATAGCCCTGATTCCCAAGAATATCCCCTAGATCTCACTTCAAATTTGGAATTGGATTCCCAAAAGAGAGAAGGTATCATCATGAACTGCAGACCTGCTGTAGCTGGAGGCTTGCAGGGCTCTCAAGCCACATTTGGTGACCAAGGAGAGCAAAGCATCCCTTTGGAGCCTTCTCTGCATCTCCTGCCACTTTCCTGCAGCTCAGCCAACTGCAAGACCAAGTGGCTGGAAATGTGCAGAGTGCTCTGAATTGAGCTGTAAAGAATGAAGGTGAAGTTTTAAGCTGCTAGATTCATGGCTGGGATTTTTATACACACATAAAATATGAATCTCAGTTGTATACAAAGCTGAGCCCATCGTGCCAAAAGGATCCCAGTCAAGCAGGCCTGTAAAATGAAATCCTCTTGGACTAATTTAAGGAGACCCAAGCAGTATAAATTCTGGCCTGCTCAAACGCAGGAAATAAAAAAAATTCTGACTTGAATACAGGCTTCGCTCTCACTGCGCTTGGCAGCACCGGCGCACGAACAACGGCAACAAAAAAACAGAGTGAGAAATTAGCTCTGGGGTTGTGAAAAACACTTTTCCAACCGCATTTATACCAGTCTGGTGGGCCTAATGAAACTTTCTTTGGTGAAAATTTAATGCAGAGATAAACTTTCCAATAAATGAGGGCTGCTTGCGTTTGCTGACTCCTGGTGACTTTTCTGACCTGCACAGTCACTTCCACTGTGCATGGAGAAAACACTCATGAAGATGTTTGTTATAAAAGAAAATATTAACTTATCTGCTGGTGAGTGAATCTTTACGTGCACACCTTTATCTCCTCACAGGTTCTCTGGTTTTAGTGGACTAGGAGTCTCCTTGCACAAGTCGCCTCCCTGGAGCATGAGAAGGACTTTCTTGCCCAGCTCCTGCTGATGAGTGTGGCGGAGGGGAGGCCACAGAGCTGGAGGAGCTTGCTCTGAGCCGTGGCCACCACGGGTCAGGTGCATCAGACCGTTTGTGGTCAGCCCTGGGGAGCCCATGGGTCAGCCAGGCAGGATAAGGAGTGGGTGAAATAAAGCATCCACGGCCCCTTTTCTTTTCTCAGGCTGGGCACTGGGGCGAGAGGAGCTGAAGTGACTTCGCTCAAGGTCAGAGAAGAAGCCTGAGGTCTGGGAAATGCACCCAGATCTCCCTGCAAGGGCCAGAGATAACATCATCCTTCCCAGCAAAATAAGGAGCCAGATAAAAAATACCTAATTGCAGGATGAGAAATGCCTTAGTTGAAAACACTGTCTCTTTTCTGTAGAGAATGTGTGTGGCTGATTTTTGGAAGGCAGGGAGGAGGAGCAGCACTCAGACTTGCCTCGGATTATCTGCCAGCTCTCGGGGACCAGAGCACATTTGTTTTGGGCATGTGCCACCAGGCACGGCAGCTCCCTCCCAAGCAAAACAGCCTGGGGACAGCTTGGGTGAGCTGTGCTGCCATTGCTGGCGTCCCCTCAGCACCCCTGGAGTTCAAATGTCCCATGGTCTCCTCACCTCAGCGTCCTCACCACCTCCCCTGCCACAGGAGCCCTCATCTCCCTCCTGTTCTTGGTGTGCCCCTCCCTGTGCCAGCCCCACCTCCCCTTGCCATGGAGGCCTGAAGCGACTGGGAACACTGGGGAGCCTCTCAGTAGATGATCAAAGGCACGAGACATCCAGCAAGGCTGTACAATAACACAGGGGACATCCTTCTGTGGCAGGATGATATGGTAGCAAGTTTTCTGGGGCTATTTTCCCAAGCTTTCTCCATTAAAAATAAAATAAATAAAAAACCAAAGCAAAAAAAAAACCCAAAGCCAAGCACTAGCCAGGGAAAACCTCCCTAATGAATGCATCAGCTCCAGCTCCAAAGCTGAAGGCGACTTCCAGCCCAGCCCATCTTTGCTCCTCAGGGCCTTGTAGAAAGATCTCCTCTTGGGCAGCCAAGTAGCAATTGGGTCACAGTGCAGGATTATCTGCTGGTAACAAGCTGCAAATGTGCTCTGGGACCAGTGATTCATTAATGCAGTTCATGGTGACATATGAACCAGAACCCGAGGGAGTCTTTATTTCTGCCCTCTCTATCCATTCCGTTGAAAGACAGGGAAAAAAGGTTCCGGCCCCGCGCTGATTTTGAACGCTGATCAAATTAGCACTACCCTACAACCAAGGTAACTAATCAAGGACAGCGGGGAGAAGGTGTGCTCTGAAGTGCAGCAAAACCCTCGGTCTCTGAGCAGTGGCAAGACAAATCCTTGCTGTTAACAACGACTGGGAGGAGAGAGGGCTGGAGAGGCAGGACGGGGTTTGCAAGGAGACAGTGCTGCAGGAACCTGTGGTGGACCCTCCTGGCCATCCCTCCATCCTCGCACATCTTTTCCATCTTCCTGCAAGCTTCTCTGCATGGGCCCCATGGCTGCCAGTGGTGCTTGGGCCAGTGAGGTTCACCCCAGGCACTGCTCATCAGGCACACGAAAGGAGCAGCACCCACATCAAGGGAAAACTGTGCCCATGTACATAAGTACAGCCTGCACTGATTTAACGGTCCTGTAGGAGGCTTTAAATATTTTATTTCCTGACTTTTATGCAATTTGATTCTTAACCATGATGCTTCATTGACTTTTTAGTCTTCTCTTCCCCTCTCCACTCTGCCTGGATCTGCCAGTTATCAGAGTACTGCACCGGGGTGGGCTCACAGCTGGCCAGACCCAGTGCCACCTCATCAAAATCCGCAGGGGCTGCCAAACTGGATGGTGATCCACAACCATCCCAGAGTTTTGGCACCAGAGGAGCTCCCCCCACCCCTGTGCCTGGCTTGGGTGCCCACTGTGCTGTCCTTTGCAAGGTGGGACCTGCAGAGGGTAAAAGCTCTCCGTCCTCTCCTGGTCTGGCAGAGGCTGCTCTCCCATTACAGTGTCACCCTAAAAAAGGCTGCAGAGGAAGATGGGGTACCCACCCCCCTGGACACCATCCTGAGCCTTGCAGGAGGAGGAGGAGGATGGCAGCAGGTCCACAGGGCTAAGCCACACAGCTTCTCTAGCCCAAGTGGCCAGGGCGGGACACGCATCCTATCAATACAATGGAAAGGTTAATGGGATCATCTCCTTCCGACTCGATCACAGTAAATGTGGGATTTATAGCAGCCTTAAAATACTGACCTCTATCTGTTTTATGCTGATCATTAACTAAGATTATCTCACACCAGAGATTTGCTATACCAAAGAGCACTGACATCACTAACTAATATTAAGTGTATTATACTTAAACTCCATAAAGGGGAGCAAAAAACCCATTGTCAGCAGCATAGGGAAAGAGGCACATGACCAGGCCCGCTCAGATTATACACTTAAAATTAATTAAAAAAAGAGTTGCCTGCAGCTTCCTATGTGTGCCTGGCATTTTGTGACTGCAATATTGAGAAAAATGCCTGTAAATGTTTTCAGGCTCAGAAAGACACCCGGACGAACACCCTGGAGCTGAAAGGCAACGCTGGGAACGGTTCACTCTGCGTGAGGTCCCCAGAGCCTCCTTGCAAATAGGTGCCATTGCGTGGGGGGTATGGAGCAGGGGGTGAGGGCCCCTCGTGTCCCCAGATGGCTCAGGCTGTCCCTCCAAGCCCCTCACCCACCGTGGCTCTGCTCGCCGCCCTCCTCGGCTCTCCCAGTGGCAGGGCTGTTTCCGGGCAGTGGCATATTTGTTGACTTGCTCTTTTGGTGACATCTTCTTTTAATAAGGAAATCTGTCTCTTAGCAGCTTCTTGCCTAGGGCTGTGCTTAGCTAAAGTGTAAAATGTCAAACTTTAGCAAGGATGACAATAACCCTGCTGGGCGAAGAAGAGCCAACCACTATATTATTAGCTACTCGAGGGAGAGGGGAGGAATATTGACCCATTCCACGGAGGAAAAACACTAAAATTCCCCAATCTACCCACCCACCCCCTCGCACATGGAGACCAGCCTCAAATCTGCTTCCCCGTGATCTTTCCAGCAGCCAAAGCTCATAATTAAAGCTGAAAAGCAAACAGCAAGCCCTTCCTATTTGATCAAATACATGTACATATGCAACTATAGCAGGTCGAAGTGACTTGGACGTGCTCTTTCATCTCCCAAAATTCCCCAGAGGCAGATCAGGATGCAGATACAATGCTGGGATAACCCAGGATGGAGGGAAGTCACTGCAAAGCCTCAGGCAGAGAGCTGAGCAAAGCCCACTGGGTGTGCTGGTGGGTTGGGCAGAGGAAGGGAAAGCCAGTGGGGACCATTGCTGGCCATGCCCAAGGGCCTCTGCATGGAGAGGGATGGCTCCCAAGGGATTTTGAGCTTTACTGGGGTTATGGGTCTTTGGGCAACCCTTCCGTGCTGCCAGAGGACTCCTCTGCACTGCATTTACCTTCAGACACACTCTGACACGTAGGTGCAATCTTGTGCTTTAGAGCACATGTGACTGGGACTAAAATCGTTTTCTGACCAGTTCTGTCCTGAGCTACAGCAGAGCAGGGCCATAAATTCACAGCCCCATATTTAGGAAGGGAGAAGATTTCTGTTGTAAAGATCTGAGATGGGAAAACATTCACCATTAGACTCTACTCTTCCACCAGTGGGCTGTACTGAGACAGCAACAACTGGCTTTGAGAAGATTCTTCACTTTTGGATCCAAACCTGCATCCCAGCTATATAAGAGCAGATCTGTTCCTGGCTCTGTGCAGGAATGCAGCCTCCAGATGCACAGAGGTACTGGAAGGAAAGGGGATGAAGTTTTCCTTACTCCAGGACATCACACATCTGTACCCATCCTGCAAGCACAAGACCTCCTGTGATGGATGTGTCCCCCAGCGGGTGTCACTAGAACCAAGTCAGGCCCAAAACACCAAACAAGTCATGGGATCTCCCTTGTTCTTTCAGGTTTCCAACCCCTGGTCTAAAACAGGGCCATCCTTGGAGTAACCCTCCACCCCTCAGATGCGTAGGAAGTTCCCATCAGTGCCAGAGCTGGCAGGGAGCCCCAGCACAGCTCTGTTCTTTTCCTTGTATTCATAGAATCATGGAATGGTTTGGGTTGAAGGGGACCTGAAAGGTTATCTTGTTGCAACCTCCCTGCCGTGGGCTGGGACACCTTTCACTGTCCCAGGTTGCTCAAAGTCTCATCCAGCCTGGCCTCGAACACTTCCAGGGATGGGGCAGCCACAGCTTCTGTGGACAACCTGTGCCAGGGCCCTCACAGCCAAGAATTTCTGCCATATATCCAACCTGAATTTTCCCTCTTTCTATTTAAATCCATTACTCCTTGTCCTATCTTGTATTCTTTCTCAAAACTTTATTTTAGAGAAACAAAAATCCCCAAACTCTACAGTGCATCACATCATCATCATCATCACCTCCCCAGGCAAATGTGGCACCACTTGGTTGTATTTCTGGCTTGGGTGGAAGTGTGACCACAAGCCAGCAGGAGCACAAGGATCTTATCCAAGGTATTGCCACAAATTTAGGTCCCCCCTTCTCCAACATGCAGCTGAACCACGGGGCCCTCCAGAGCCAATGGTACAGGCTGGATGAGGTAGGGTTTTTCCAGCTTTTCCTCCATTTTTTGGAGACATCTCATCAGTCTCTGGGAGAGGAAGCAATCTATTCCCTCCTCCTCTCCAGCTCAGGACAGAGGCAACCCAGGGGACTGCCTACATGCACGTCACAAAGTGCTTTAGCAGAGGCAGCACTTGTGACTGTCACCTCTCACGCAAAAGTGACCCTCACAACACTCTACACTGCATAACAGTCCCAATGAGTAAAAAAAAAAAAAAAA